>RJWJ010007460.1:0-57496 GCA_004363605.1 Indri indri
ACAGGCATGCGCCACCATGCCCGGCTAATTTTTTCTATATATATTTTTAGCTGTCCAATTAATTTCTTTCTATTTTTTTTGGTAGAGACGGGGTCTCGCTCTTGCTCAGGCTGGTCTCGAACTCCTGAGCTCAGAACGATCCGCCCGCCTCGGCCTCCCAGAGTGCTAGGATTACAGGCGTGAGCCACCGCGCCCGGCCCCAAAAGAATATTTAAGCTAAGTTTGCTTTGCTTTCTAGAATCACTTAATCATTGAATCGTGGAGTGGCCAACCTCCATTTTTACAGATGCTGGAAATTAAGTGATTTACCCAAGGATATTGTAGTTTAATTCTTCTTAAATCAGCAGAGGACCCAGTGGGCCTTTTCTGGTATCCTAATTGATTTCTTTGGGCCTTTTTAGCCTTCCAGTCTCTGCACAATTTGTTGAGCTTTCAACTTGGCAAGAAGGTGTTTGTATTTGAATATAAAGCTTTTATGGACACAATAGTGATCTCTAATAATTTGCCCAATTGTTTCATGAAATGTTAATGTAATGCTGTGTAGTTTCTTAGAGGGACTATATATGGAGTCCCCTATAGTCCCAGAGGAAAATCTCTTATTCTTCACTAAAAAATTTTATATATTTGGCAGTGTCCATGTTGAAGTAGATTTTTAGGAGCAAGATCATGAAATTTTAGACTATAGGAATCTCAGGCATGTGAGAATTTCATTCATTCATTTAACAATTATATATTGTGTGCCTACTATGAAGATGTAGGTTTTACTGGTTGATAAAGAATACTTGTGGAAAATTATGAGATTATGTTCATTTAATAATATCACTAGTTTAATTAATGTTTGGAAATGTTTTTCTTTCTAATCACTAACCCATAGAAGAAAATATCATAAGTATTGTTGACAGCAATTTTTATAAAATAATCCTTATCATGCAGGTATCACAGAGTTATAAAATATTATAAATTCTCAGACTACTAGGAATTAAAGAAATCTCCTTATTTAAATACAGGACCAAAGCCAAAAAAAGATCTTTGTTTTACTTGCTGTTTTCTGTTTAATGCTATCTGATTAAGATTTAACTATTCTGTTTAAGTTAGTGATTTTTTTTAATGTTTCAATTTCCAGGTTATATTTCACATTGTGAACGTAGATCCTCAATTTTTATGTTGTTTGGTAATGTAAAACAGTATAGTTAAAGGTGTAAAGGCTACAGCAAATTCATTGAAAATATTCTTAAATGAACTTAAATTTTAATCACTTTCGTATATACTTGAAGTGATTTCAAAATAAGATTTATGACTTAATGTGCTATTACATTTCAAAGAACTAAAGACTAATGTCATTTTACAAAATTTATTTTACTTGATATGTTTGAGTTTTACGAACTGTGAGATTTTGTGTGTATCTTTCCAATTCTAGTTAATCTATTTAGCTTTTCAAACTGGAACAAGATTCTTTTATATTCTGAGTCCTATCTTAATATTCCTTAGCCAGTTCAGCTCATATAAAGAAATCACCCAAAAAGAATATTAATATGTAATATTTATATTATATTTATTTTTACATATTATGCTTTTATTTGTGTTTTTACTTTGTATGCTTAGGGTATGTAATTGGTTTCTGAGGGTAGATATATTACTATGATGAACAGCGTTTTAGCTATCGGATGTAGGGTTCAATTGGTACAGGAACCTCAATTATATGTAAGTCCTCCTTGTTTCCATGAATAGTATCCTGAGCTCACAAAACCTTATGATATTTATTACATTATCTTAATTGTCTCTTTTCTCAACTGAATCTTCCCCAAATCCCTCAGGACAGGAACATTAGCTAGATCAACTTTAAATCCTCAGATTGTAGCACACAGCAGACACTCCAATATTTTTTAAATGAATAAATTCATTGAGGGACATGAAGACCTATCTTGTATCCCTTATAGTCACTAAACAGGACTTTAAATTGTGGAATACTGAATTAGTTATTGTTCTCTAGAAAAACATAATAGGATGTGTGTGTGTCAGGGGAGAGAGAGATTTTAAGGAATTGGCTTATGTGATTGTTGGCCCTGGCAAGCAGGCCGGCAGGGTGGAGATCCAGGGAAGAGCTGATGTTACAGCTCAATTCTGAAGGCAGTATTGAGGCAGAATTCCCTCTTCCTTGGGGAACCTCAGTCTTTTTCTCTGAAAGCCTTCAAATGATTAGATAAGGGCCACCTATATTGTAAAGGATGATCTGTTTTACTCAAAGTCTGTTGATTTAAATGTGAATCTCATCTAAATAATACCTTCATAGAGACATCTAAACTGGTGTTTGACAGATATTTGGAGACTGTGGCTTAGTTGACACGTAATATTAACCATCACAAGTACCGAGTAAATAAGTAATTTCAATAGGAAAACAGATTTCCTCAGCATTCTCGTAAATGAAATCAGCTATGGACCAGGCGTGGTGGCTCACACCTGTAATCCTGGCACTCAGGAAGGCCGAGGCGGGAGGATCGCTTGAGGTCAGGAGTTCGAGACCAACCTGAGCAAGAGCAAGACCCTGTCTCTACTAAAAATAGAAAAAGTAGCCAGGCATGGTGGTACACGCCTGTAGTCCCAGCTACTCTGGAGGCTGAGGCAGGAGGATCACTTGAGCCCAGGAGTTTGAGGTTGCTGTGAGCTAGGTTGACACCATGGCACTCTAGCTAGGGTGACAGAGCAAGACTCTGTTTCGGAAAAAAAAAAAAAAAAAGAAATCAGCTATGAAAAAATTGAAATTAGTAGAAGAAGTAGTAACGAGGTAAAAAAGAAACATGCATAGCTATAGCCAGGAATATTTTGGTATGTTAGAATGTTATATTTAAATGCAGAATGGAAAAAATAAAACATGTGAATAAGTATTACATAATACATAAATCAGGAAATTTTCAAGGAACAATGGTCAGGACAGGGGGAACTTAGTTAGGAAAGTATTCTTAAAGGATATGAATTTTGACCAAAATTTGAAGAAAGTATACATGCTATGCATGTATATGTAATTGGCAGATAACCCCAATAAGTAGAGGACCAAAAGCCTTATGAATAAAGGTTTGGGGAAGGAAGAATAGGGAAAAATTGATGGAGGGCCTTGAATATACATCTTAAATTTGATAAACTAGACAAAAAAAAACATCTTTTAAGAGTTAATTAGGGGCACACTAAAAGCCCCAACTTAAGCATTATACTATGTATCCATGTAACAGAAACATTTGTACCCCCTTAATATTTTGAAATTAAAAAAAGTTAACTGGGAGGGAAGCGATTAAATGAAAACATGTTTTTTTTAAAAAATAAAATTTCTTAAAGATATTGTTTTGCATGTATGATTGACTAGAGTGGTTGCTAAGCCCAAGCACAGGAGATGAGGACCTGGACAAAGATTTATAAATAGAAAGGAAATAGACAATGCGTATCTCTCAGAGATTGCTGAGGGAATTCTAAGAACTTTGTGATTTAATGTTGGAGACAAACATGAGAGGAGACATACTAATTTTGCCTAAAGTGTCAGTCTGGTATATAAGAATGATGTTAATTTTGACAATAATGTGGAAATTTACAAGGTAGATAAGTAGAACACCGTGAACAATGTGTACATATGACTCATTAGATGTTCCATATGATAAAAGTTATATCATTATATTCCAATATGCTGGGCACTCTGAGACATGAAATATTGTACCTTTCTATTAAGGAATATTATTCTACTTGGTGAAACTAGCATACTTTTATTACTTTATAGTACTTTATAAACTTTATAGTACAAAATTTAATATTTGAAGATATCAGATATATCAAATAAATGGCAAATCATCTCTAACTATCAAACTTATAGTCAGTATCTACCATGACAAAGACAGTGAAATCTGTAGAAGTTCAAAGTAGGAGGGTATTGAAGACCATTTTCTGGGAAGGACTTAGATGGGTGTCAGATATAAACTCTTACAGATAGGATTTGAAAAGTTTTATTTACATATTAGGGCTAATAGAACAAACAGATGGGGCAACTTCACAAGTTGGAGGCTTAGCTATAACTCGAATGTATTATATGTTTTTTTAAAAAATATAAAACCGTTAATTTGGAGTATCTTATATACAGCCCCTTTACCTTTTTTATTATGTATGATTGATCATTTTTATATGCCTCAGCCGTAGTCCTATTAGGTGACCTGAAATTATAGTTTCAGTCAGTTTTGTATTTACCTTTTTCTGTTACTCCCCATTCCATTCTTTCATGTATCAATCTCAAAAATTCATGAAAATACTGGGCACTTCTTGAGGGTAGCATTGAGATGATCTGTTTTTATTTCCTATTAGTTCTCTATTTTGTCATTATAGCATATATGCCTTTTTTTATTACTTTGCTTTGCCCGTAATCCAAACAATGGTATTAATTGGGACATCCCTTGGTCCAGAGCCACATATTCCTACTGTTGTCACTGTGCTTGAGCCTACTTCCTCTTGATTTCTTTCCAGAGAGAAGCCTCTTTCAATGTAGTATTTTTTCCTGTGCTTGCTTCTCAAGCCTCATTCTAATTTCTCTTCTCCAAAGCTTATTGCCTCTTTCTATTATTACTCCCATTGTAAATCTCCTTTGGATTGCATTTATAACAATTTATATGTATCCACAGAACTTGAATTACTCAAATAAAACTTTATTTTGTGTACCTCGGGTAATATTCTGTACCTACCTCAGTTTTCATCAAGTCAAACTAATTTTCTAAGTAGTCTGTGTTTTCAAGATTTCAGTACATGTCATTATCTTGCAGTATGAAATACTATCTAGTATTGTAAGGATTTGTCACTTATAAAGTAATTAGAAAATGGAATGTTCAAAATATGCATGCAATTTAAATGGAAAACTTTCCATTTCTATAGCTTCAATTTTTTTAAAATAATGCTTTTATTTATAACAGTGAAACTACATTTTTTTTTTTAACAATGCTAGAAGAAAAGGATTTAATAGATCCTGAGCATCTTAATCCCACTTCTTTCCCTGACAGTTTTATTAATTGGGATTCCTCTAGAGATCATTCTTTGGAAAACAACTCTTTCCTCCTGCCTTTACCCATGAGGTCAGAATAGAAGAATTCCTTCCTTATCGTGTACTTTAATCTTAGTTAGAATTATTATGTCCTCACCCTTTAATTGTTCCTTGTTACTACTTCTGTACTTTCAAAAAAATACCCATTATAATTAAAATTAAGGGAGAACATTGGGACTTGAAACAATGAAACTGTCAATTGTTATATTAACTACAGTTTGCTGAATGGTCATGTGACTGAGGAAGATAGCAACAAGTAATCGAATCATTAAACAATAAAGTTTTAAAAATAAACTCTAATTCTCTTCTACATTTATGTAGTAACTAGCAGTTTCTTAAATAATTGTCTAGGTAATCAAAACAATAAATACAATTCAGTAAATAGAAAATAAGTAGGGTTAATTTAAAAATATAAGTTATTCTCCATAAAATATTGTTCTCAAATATCCTCAGTCATTTTGTAAAAAGTTATTGCCCTCCATGAAAAAGAAGATATAAAAACATGGTTTAGTATGTTAATATGAACCAAGCAGTCACATGTGTACCCAACCTAAGAAATGGGATTTTATCAACACTATGGAAACTTCTTATGTAAGCCTCTCTTAACTCATTCCTCTTCTTGCACCTCTCCTTTAGGTGCTGTGCTGAATTTTGTGACTGTTACTCTCTTAATTTTTAAAAATAAGTTTTACTGTATATAGAACTATTCCCAAAATAATCCGTTGCTTCACTTATTTTGGAACTTTATAAAAAATTTGTAAGGCGTACCTCACAGTATTGCAGGTTTGGTTCCAGACCACTGCAATAGAGCAAATATTGCAATAAAGTGAGTCACACATTTTTTTTGGTTTCCCAGTGCATATAAAAGTTACATTTACATTATACTGTAGTCTGTTAAGTGTACAATAGCATTATGTCAAAAAAAGTACATACCTTAATTAAAACATATTTTATTGCTAAAAAATGCTAAGGATCATCTGAGTCTTCAGTGAATCGTACTCTTTTTGCTGATGGAGGGTCTTGCCTTGATGTTGATGGCTTATGACTTATCAGGATGGTGGTTGCTGAAGGTTCGGTTTGCCATGGCAATGTTTTAAAATAAGGCAACAATGAAGTTTGCCGCATCAACTGATTCTTCCTTTTACGAAAGATTTCTCTATAGCATGCGATGCTGCTTGACAGCATCTTACCCACAGTAGCACTTCTTTCAGAATTGGAATCAATCTTCTCAAACACTGCCACTGCTTTATCAACTAAGTTTATGTAATAGTCCTTTGTTGCCATTTCAACAGTTCTAACAGCATCTTTACCAGGAGTAGATTATCTCAAGAAAGTTTCGTTACTCATCCATAAGAAACAACTCCTCATCATTCAGGTTTTATCATGAGATTGCAGCCAATTCAGTCACATCTTTGGGCTCCACTTCTAATTCTAGTTTTCTTGCTGTTTTTACCACATCTACAGTTACATCCTCCACCAAAGTCTTGAATCCCTCAAACTCATCCGTGAGTGTTGGAATCAACTTCTTCTAAATTCCTGTTAATGTTGATATTTTGACTTCCTCTCATGAATCACAGATATTCTTAATGGCATCCAGAATAGTGAGTCCTTTCCAGAAGGTTTTCAGTTTACTTTCCCAGATCCATCAGAGGAATCACTGTGTATGGCAGCTGTAGCCTTATAAAATCTCTCTCTTAAATAAGAAGACTTGAAAGTTGAAATTGCTCCTTGACCCAAGGGCTGCAGAATGGATGTTATGTTAGCAGGCTTGAAAACAACATTAATCTCCTTGTACATCTCCATCAGAGCTCTTGGGTGACAAGGTGCATTGTCAATGAGCAGTAATATTTTGAAAGAAATCTTTTTTTCTAAGCAGTAGGTCTCAACAGTGGGCTTAAAGTATTCAGTAAAACATGCTATAAACAGATGTACTGTCATCCACACTTTGTTGTTCCGTTTCTAGAGCACAGGCAGAGTAGATTTAGCATAATTCTTAAGGGCCCTAGGATTTTCAGGATGATAAATAAATACTGGCTTTAGCTTAAAGCTACCATCTGTATTAGCCCCTAACAAGAGAGCCAGCCTGTCCTTTGAAGCTTTAAAGCCATGCATTGACTTCTCAATAGCTATGAAAGTCCTAGATGGCACACCTTCTTGTAATTGAAGGATGTTTCATCTACCTGGAAAATCTGTTGTTTAGCTGCCTTCATCAGTGATCTTAGTTTGATCTTCTGGTTAACTTGCTTCAACTCCTACATCAGCACTTGTCGCTTCACCGTGTACTTTTATGTTACAGAGATGACTTCTTTCCTTAAAGCTCATGAACAAACTTCTGCTAGCTTCAAACTTTTCTTCTGCAGCTTCCTTACCTTTCTCAGCCATCATAGAACTGAAGGGAGTTAGGTCCTTACTCTGGATTAGGCTTTGACTTAAGGGAATGTCAGGGCTGGTTTGATCTTCTATCTAGATCATTAAAACTTTGTTCCTATCAGCCATAAGGCTGTTTTGCTCTCTTGTCATTCATGTGTTCACTGAAGTAGCACTTTTAATTTCCTTTAAGAACTTTTTCTTTGCATTCACAACTTGGCTAGTTGTTTGGCACAAGAGGCCTGGCTTTCAGCCTATCTTGGCTTTCGACACGCCTTCCTCACTAAGCTTAATCATTTCTAGCTTTCGATTTAAAGTGGGAGATATACAACTCTTCCTTTCACTTGAAAACTTAGAGGCCGTTATAGGGTTATTAATTGGCCTAATTTCAACATTGTTGAGTCCCAGGGAATAGGGAGGACTGAAGAGAGGGAGAGAGATGAGGGAGTGGCCAGTTGGTGAAACAGTCAGAATACACGCAACATTTGTTGATTAAATTTGCCACCTTGCATGAGCTTTTATGTTTGTGACATCCCAAAACAATTACAATAGTAACATTAAAGATCCATGATCACAGATCACCATAGCAAATATAGTAGTAATAATGAAAAAGTTTGAAATATTGTGAGAATTACCAAAACATGACACAGAGACACGAAGTGAGCACATAGTGTTGGAAAAATGGCACTAATAGATTTGCTTGACTCAGGGGGTTGTAATTTGTTAAAAAAACACAAACAAACAATGTCTGCAAAGCACAATAAAGCAAGGTACGATAAAACGAGGTATGTCTGTGTATTATATGTGTTCTTCTAACATCTGCCTTTAAGGTTTTTAAGTTTCTAAGATTTATTTATGTTGCTCTGTAGGAAATTTATTTTCATGGCTTTATGTTATTCTATTATGAACATATAATAATTTGGGCTTTTTGTTTGTTTTTTGTTAAGACAGAGTCTCACTCTGTTGCTCAAGCCAGAGTGCCATGGCGTCAGCCTAGCTCACTAAAACTTCAAATTCCTGGGCTCAAGTGATCCTCCTGCCTCAGCCTCCTGAGTAGCTGGGACTACAGGTGCGTGCCACCACACCTGGCTAATTTTTTCTATTTTTAGTTGCCCAGCTAATTTTTTCTATTTTTTAGTAGAGACGGAGTCTGGCTCTTGCTCAGGCTGGTCTCAAACTCCTGACCTCAAGTGATCCTCCCGCCTCGGCCTTCCGTAGTGCTAGGATTACAAGTGTGAGCCACCACGCCCAGCCTGTTATGTTGATTGACATCTTTCTACTGTGAATAATTGTGCAATGAATATTCTTATCTTTTGTGGTATACATGTGCAAAAGTATCTCTGCCTAGAAGTAGAATTGCTGGGTTATGGCGTACGTGCGTATTCAGTTTTAGATAATGCCAGATTATTTTCCATTTTGGTTTGTGGCAGAGAGTGGCTAGGTATACACTGAAAATTTCCTCTTTTCCTGGGCACAAAGTTAGGTTGTATTTTCCACTTCCCTTGCATCAGGAATGGCCGCGTAAATGAATTCTAGCCAGTAGAATGTGAGAAGTAATGTATGCCACTTTCAGACCTGGCCCACAAAAATCTGCCATCCATGATTAGGCAGTTTCTCTTTTCCCATCTTTTGGCCAAATTTTGTTTCTTCCATACCAATTCTTTTTACCTTTTCCTCCTTGTTACTGTGCTGGCTAGATCTACACTGTTGAATAGAGGTGGTGATTAATGAGTGTCCTTGTCTTGTTTCTAATTTTAAAGTGGATGCTTCCAGTGTTTCACAGTTGTCCACAATATTTTCTGTGTTTTCTAGATACCCTTTATAGAATAAGGAGGTTCTCTTTAAGGTTTTTGTAAAAATTTTATCAGGAATGTTGAATTTAATCAAATGACTATTTGAGATAATCATTTGGATTTTCTCCTTTGATCTGTTGATTTTACGAATGTTATTTATATCTTCATAAATGTTAAATTGTATTTGTGTCTCTGGCATAAGCTGAGCTCAATCATGAGATATATCAATCTTTTTTTTATCGCTGCATTCAGTTTGCCAATACAAGTATCTTTCACTGTCTACATTTTTTCGGATTCTTAGTTTGGATAGTGAGAGCCCATGTTATATGACTATTTCATAGATTCTCAAACTTTCTCAGTTCATGATGCCCTTAGGTCAAGGAAATTACTTACAGCTATATTTATTTAGTTAGGTTCAAACAAGTTATTATATCTATGTCATTACAACTTATTAACTATTTGAAAAAATAATACATAAATTCAATGAAAAAACAATATTATTATTTTATTTTTAAATAACCACATTTACTTACCAATGGGATGTGTGCACCTGAGAGTACTGCATAACTTCTCAAACCTTGGAATCAGATCAAGCATTGCTACCCTCATCTCATTCCAAATTGATTTTCACTTGGTGCTTGCTCTTTACCACAGCAACTACCATAAACTCAGATTCACGAGGATAGGACGTCATTGAAAGGAATGTTGAAATATTGAAACTGTGAAATAGTGTATTTGGTATCTGACAGATGTTGTGTAGCGTAGTTTGGGAACTGCAGAATTTGTTGGCTCCTGAATTTTGGAGAGTGAACAATTAGAATATGGACAGTGAGGAACACTGCATTTTAAAAAATCTATTTGATATTTACATTTTACAAGTAAGTTAAGCTGGAATAACAAAGGATATCAGTTATGTCTTTAATAAAATTTGCTGTATTTACTTTTTATGATGGGTTTTGCATTGTGAGGGATACTTGTATTTTATATACAATTTTGTACCTGTGTTCAAAAGTGATGTTGACTTACTTCTTTTCCTTTCTTATACTCTTTGGTTTTGCTATTAAGGTTATATTGACCCCACAGAATGAGTTGGGGAATATTTCCTCTTTCTGAAAGAATTCATATAAAATTGAAATTGTCTGTTCATTGAGTAGGGTAAAATTCAATTGTTTTCTTTTTTAGAAGGTTTGTTAAAAATTATCGTTGAATTTTCTTTCCTTTCATTTTTGTTTATCTATATATTCTTATTTTCTATAATACCATACAATATATCTTTAAGGCTGGGCAGTCATACCAAGAACACAAAACAAAGCCAATGTTTGGAGTTAATCCTTAAGTAGGTTGATCACTCATTCACTAGATCTTATACTTCAAACAAAACTAACTCATGGTTTTAGAGAAGATTTTAAACTATTGATTTAATTTCCTTAATGACTATAGGGTTATTCAGTCTTCCCTTATCTCCCTGGGTTAGCCTTTTTTTAAAAAAACAGCTTTTTGGGGAATAGTTTTAGATTTACAGAAAAGTTACAAAAATAGTATGTTGAGTTCCCATATGCTCCTCACCCAGTTCCCCCCATTGTTAACATTTTATGTTACCATGGCACATTTGTCAAAATTAAGAAATGGACTTTGACTCACTAAACTGTAGACTTTATTTATATTTGAAAAGTTTTTTTTATTTATATCCTCTTTCTGTCCAGGGTAGACCCAGAGTATTACATTGTATTTAATTGTCATGTCTCTCCAGTCTCCTCTGGTCTGTGAGATTTTCTGTTTTTCCTCATTTTTGTGACCTTGACAGTCTTAAGCTCTTAAGACTGTGATAAGAAAAAGAGGGAATGAATAAAGCATTTCTTGGAAGGGGAGGACTGTGGGTGTAAGGGAAAGAAATGGATATTTAAATAGGTAGTTGCAATGGATAAAATGATGTTAGGGATTATAGGAATAATGAATGAAGTTGGTCTTTAACAATACCCCCAAAGCAAGCAGTAGTTCTGCATATTCTGGCAGCAGATGAATATAACTTGATGTAAGAGTATACTTTTGATCTCTTAGAACTCAATCTGTAGATACCCATATGCGCCCCTCCCATAAGTACTATGATTTTTTGCATGAGCAGTTCCTGACTAGAACTGGGGAAAGTGAAGCAGTTGGTGTGGGTATTTGGAAACATTGGAAAACAGTTCTTGGGGGACTAAATCTCTTAATCCCTGAGAGTTCAGTAGAGGACAGAAAAAGGAAGGGAAAAAATGAAATCAGGTTTGTAAAAAAATTGATTCTGGGACCAGGCCCAGTGGCTCATGCGTATAATCCTAGCACTCTGGGAGGCCAAGGCGGGGGGATTGCTTGAGCTCAGGATTTCGAGACCAGCCTGAGCAAGAGTGAGACCCCATCTCTACTAAAAATAGAAAAATTAGCTGGGCGTGGAGGCACATGCCTGTAGTCCCAACTACTCAGGAGGCTGAGGCAAGAGGATCCCTTGAGCCCAGGAATTTGAGGTTTCAATGAGCTATGATTATGCAACTGTACTCTACCCAGGGTGACAGAGCGAGACTCTGTCTTAGAAAAAAAAAAAAAAGATTCTGAAAAGGATACTTAGGAAAGTCTGTAAAAAAATGAGGTTGAAATTGTGGACATAGACATGTTTACTGTGATGACAAATCTTAGTATACTAGCACTAGCTAAAACCTTGAAGGGAGAGCAACAGTTTTAGACGCTTCCCACCCTCCACAAAAGGAAACTTTATAATGTCCCACAAACTTATCATTGAATACCTGCTGTTTGGATCTTTATGGTATGGCATTGGGGAGGATGGTAGAAACACTAAACACAAAAGCAGGTAGCTTGAGCGATTGAGATGGTGTTCGGGTATGCTGAATTCCAGGTGCCTTTGGGAGAAGTTATGCCTCATTGGGGTTTAAATTTTAGCAAGGACTCTTTACTACCTTTGGACACTTTTCTAAGAGTTTGTTGTGACTGTTTAGGCAAGTCCAAAAATACTTCTTGAAATTAGACATCATGATCCCTCCACCTCAGCTTCCTGGCTGGCTTTCCTTTTACCTTTATCCATTTTCTCTCTTTTTTACTTATTCTTCCAGTTTTAATGGCCCCTCTCCTTAAATATTGCATATTTCCATAGTAATCCATTCTCCTCCCTTTCTTCATGCTTTCTCTTCGTCATCTTATGCACTCCATTATTACCAGTATGTTAGTGACTCCAGAAACCTTTGTCTCCCACTTTTTTGAAAATCAGCTGGACCTACCTACTTGGATGTTCTATTGCTTGATTAGTGTATACATAACTGAATTCATTAGCCTCTCCCTCAGACATCTGTTATCTCCTGTCAGCCAGGCTGGGCTAAATGGCATTAATGAGTCCTCCATGCCAAGAGCCTTGGTGTTTATAGTTTATTCAGAGAATATAATATAAGCAAAGTTTTAGCCAGAAGATGCCTCATCATTGTACCTGTATTTTTTTTTAATTTTTAATTTTTTTAAAATTTTATTTTATTTTGAGACAGAGTCTTGCTCTGTTGCCCAGGCTGGAGTGCCATGGTGTCAGCCTAGCTCACTGCAACCTCAAACTCCTGGGCTCAAGCAATCCTCCTGCCTCAACCTCCTGAGTAGCTGGGACTACTGGCACAGGCCACCATGCCTGGCTAATTTTTTTTTTTTTTTTTAGTAGAGATGGAGGTCTCGCTTTTGCTCAGGCTGGTCTCGAACTCCTGAGCTCAAGCAGTCCCCCCACCGTAGCCTCCCAGAGTGCTAGGATTACAGGCATGAGCCACTGTGCCTGGCCTATATTGTTTTTTTAATAGCAAAAACATTCTGAACCAATCTAAAGTCCTGTACTGCATTCCTTAAAAACTGATATACACACAGAGAAAAATATTTTATAGGTAATAAAAACTATGCCAAATAATATTTAATGAAATGAGACGTCACATCTATAAATTTAGCAAAAAAGGATGCTCTTAAACATTGTAGGTACTAGGATTCCATAATCATTAAAACAAAGCTATGTATGTATCAGTATTTATAGAAGAATGCATATGCAGATATTCTCTTTAATTCTAGATAGTACAGTTATGGGTGATTTTAATTTTATTCTTTTTATTTACATGTATTTTCTAAAGTCATATAGTAAACATGCAGACAGACAGTTTGGCCCCTCTTTTTCACTCCCAACTCTTGCTGAATTAGTCTAATGTCTCATTCTCTCCAACTGTCGCTGCTTAGTCCAACTGCTCATTATATCTGGATGAGACTATCACAGCAACCCTCTTGCCTCTGTCACTCAGCTGCCAGAGCTACCTTCCCAAAAATCCTAGCTGAAGAGGTTCTTCACTTGCTTCACTTTTGCAGTTAAGTAGGTATGTATTAAACCTCCAGAACCATCGAGAGTGGAGTAAATTTTGAGTGTTTTTTCTTATTGCTAGTTTACCATCTGATCTGAAGACGTTCAGCCAACTGGAATTTAGCCAACTCAAGATTTAATTTATTATGTTATCCTAACCCTAACCAAGTCAGTTTTGACCAGAGCATGGATAGTTATGCCATATTTGGGGTGAGGGGAGAGGAAGGAAGGGAGAGAGGGAAAGAAAATACAACTTGAACTCAGGCCTTTACAAATCTGTGCTCATCCTTTCCCTTCTGCCTGTATAGTCTGCTGTACTTTGCCCTTGATGGGTGTGTTTTTTTCCCTCCTCTATTCAACAGACAATTTATTGGTTTTCTTTAAGTATTTAGTCAGTAAGAACAAATAGCCAAATAATGAAAAGCCATCAGTTTTAGTGCCAGTTATTATATCAGCAGATCCCATTAGGAGTATTTATTGAAGCATGTCATGCTAATAGTCCCAGAGTGTAATTATACTTGCAGATTTTTCTTGCTTTCAGGGAGTTTATAATGTGTTCCAGATGGTTAAATAGCAAAGAATAGACATTTTATACTGTCTTTTCATTTATGATTAAGAATTTGATGTTACTTACTACTTATATTACCATTATTGCTTTTGTCAGATTTGAACATGTGAGGAATTTAAACAAAATGTGTGATTTTTTAAACTTTTCTACTATGGTCGACAATTAACAGGACCTTTCATAGATTCTTTCCCCTGTTAATTGTTTAATTGCTTCAATTTAGGCATCATTAAAATGAGATAATTGTGTCTTAAGTAGTAATTCTTTTACGAATGTAGTCTTTAATTTATTCTTGGAAAGTATTCACTTGGTTTTGTCTTAGACTTAAAATTAAATGGTGAACCTTCTTGACATAGCTTATGTGAAAGTGAAAAAGAATAATTTTCCAAACTGTTGAAGGTTCTTTGACCTTTTTCCATAAACTGAGACAGCCTTCGACTCAAAATTAGTAGGACACATACCGGTAGTAGTAGTGATATATTTTCATTGATTCATTCATACTCTCTTGACTACCCTTATCTGACTAACCAACTACTCTCATATGAAAGGCAACTTACCAAAGATTGGGCAGAGAGCTTATGAATTCAGCATAGAACAAAGTTAATGGGCCGGGCGCGGTGACTCACGCCTGTAATCCTAGCACTCTGGGAGGCCGAGGCGGGTGGATCGCTCAAGGTCAGGAGTTCGAGACCAGCCTGAGCAAGAGCGAGACCCCCATCTCTACTAAAAAATAGAAAGAAATGATCTGGACAACTAAAAAGATATATGTAGAAAAAATTAGCCGGGCATGGTGGCGCATGCCCGTAGTCCCAGCTACTCGGGAGGCTGAGGCAGAAGGATTGCTTGAGCCCAGGAGTTTGAGGTTGCTTTGAGCTAGGCTGATGCCACGGCACTCACTCTAGCCCGGGCAACAAAGCGAGACTCTGTCTCAAAAACAAAAAACAAAAAACAAAAAAAACAAAGTTAATAGATCAAAAGGGTCCAGACCTGGAACCCTTAGTTTCATTATGACCTTGAGTTTACAGTGAACTAACTGGTTAGTTAACTTGAAGAAATATGTTGTTTTTCAGTACAAGATTGAATACTCTAATTCAATTTAACCACCTGTATATTTTCATAGTGTAATTATTTGGTGGTGGGGGAGACAAATTGGTGCTGATCATGAGACTACCACTCTCTGTCTTTGAAGTTCTCTTTAAGACTTCTTCCATATGAGAAAACAAGAAAAAACAAAAAATATAATTCTAAAATTATATTTGCGGTGATAAATAATGGAAACTATTCCTAAAGGTTTTTTGGGATGAGGGGGGTAGTTTATAGTGTGTGTGTGTGTGTGTGTGTGTGTGTGTGTGTGTGTATGTGTATGTGTATGATCCAGCAAGAGATACTTCCTGTGAATTGCCTTTAAATATTTGTTCGTTCTCAGACTTTCCTGTTCCTCTTTAAACTGCCACATCCTACCTCTTCCTGACCTTCTTTCCCTAAAACAACCTGCCCTCTCAGCATCTTTAGAGTCCTCAGTGCTTCTTCCTTATACCTGCTCTACAAAATTCTTTCCAGTTTTTCCAGATAAAATTCTTACCTTTTCTATAAAATTCTTTAAATTCCTTCTCAGAAGGATCAAAATTACCCCAAACTAAGACTAAGAAAAGCATGCCTTTGGGGAGATTCAGTTCATCTTGCTATCATAAACTGCAATAATTTGGGACTTGTATTTTTATGGCTATTGCCAAATTTATATAATTTGGCTTGTTTAGCTTGTACCACAAATGTCAAGTTCAAGTTACTATTAACTGTACAATATTATGAGTCTATCTGGGAATATGGAAAATAATATGGGCAAATTTAATTCTTATTTTTGTTGCGTTTTTATTTTATATATTCACTTGCTTCACATATATAAAATATTTTATATGAAAGATGTTAAGATGGGATTAATTTTTTAAAGAATTATTCACACTAGGATTTCAGTGAATGAAATATTTTGACTTTACGTATAAAGAATGCAATTTAGAAAAATTTGGAATATGCAGGACCTTTCTGCACATATTTATGTAACAGTTCCATGTATGTGATGGAATTTAGGCTAATTAGGGAAAATACCTCTCTGGGTTAGTGGTTAGAGATGATATCAGGATATTTGAAAAGAAATACTACTTTGGATTCATGATATTATCTTTATTCTTGCTAACTAAGCTAGAAAATTTTCTTTACCCCTTCTTTGGAGTATATCTAGCCTCTGTATCTTTCATCTACCCTGCTTTCATCATGAGATGGGAAGAGTTGTTACTGTGATTCCCACAATCTTGTTGGGGGAGAGGGGGAGTTCCCTTATGCACCTGGTACCTTTCCTGGAATGTGGCATTGGAAACACCTTGTCTTCTTGGAACATCTAGAAAATTGTAATAATGGGACTTCAGTTCTCGTCTTTCCTGAGGATTGCTTTGTCCCCTTAATATATATCTGATGTATTTAAAAATCTCTTGATTTTGTTATTTTCCCTTTCAACACTTTAACCATGGAACTCCAGAGTTTAATTGAAATAGATATTGTCTAAAGATTCGTATTTCATTTTTTGTGTATGTGTGTGTTCAGACAGCTTTCTAGCAGAGCTCATGAATTTGCATTCCCCGTAGGTCCAATTTGTTACTAATCTCTGTATTCCTGTATCCTGGGAGGCTATGTTAGGAATTAGTACACACTTTTGTCTCATATCCCCAAACCTAATGTTTGACCTTACACTGTTAGCTGACTGTCAATTTCTGTTCACAAGGTGACACCTCTAGTTCCCTATGTGTTTTGACATGTTAACTGTGTGAGAGGAAAATGCTCAACCACTTCTGGGAAATCAGGCTGCATCAACTTGCATATCAAGCAAATAGATGATGAACATAGGAGCGGGAGAATCACACAGCAGTTTGACCTTTTAATGCACAGTGACCCCTACCTGCTAGATACATAGCCAGTCAGTATACAGGAATTTGACCTAAATAAGAATTAATTTTCTTCCCTTACGGGGAGGAGCAATGGTAGCCACAGTGGCAGAAAACTCCCCTACCACTGTTTCTCAACCTCAGCACCATTGACATTTTGGGTCAGGTAATTCTTTGTTGTGGGGGCTATCCTGTTTATTGTAGGATGTTCAGCAGCATCTCTGTCCTATACCTAATAGACATTAGTAGCCCTCTCCACCCTGAGCTGTGACAACCAAAAATGTCTCCAGACATTACATGTTTCCTGGGAGGTAATACAACCCCCAGTTAATAACTACTGCCCTACACTTATGATTGTGTCTTTGCACTTTTCATTATCGGATGAAGACAAGTTCTTGGTAGGTGGGTTGTACATTTTAATTATTTTGGTAACTCCAGAAAGGCTATACCAATTTCCATTCCTAACAACAAATGGGACATTGCATATTTCCCTAGACCCTTACCAACACTGAATTTTGCCAGACTTTTTAATGTTTTGCCATTCTGATAGATGACAAATTACCTTTTAATTTAATTCAAACAGTTATTAATTAGGTTGGATATATTTTAATTTTTTATTGTCTATTTGCACATGATCTTTGGTGCATTGCTTGTTTTCTTTGCCCATTTTTCTGGGTATTTCCCACAAATAACCATTTTATTAATTTGGTTATTTGTGGGATGATAGGATGGTTTGTCATGGTTAAGAATTTTTCATTTTTACTTGGTCAAAATTACGCTTTTTCTTTATGGTTTCTGGCTTTTATAGCTAGCTTTATGCCCTGACCTTTCTTAGTAGATTGAATTTTTTGAGATGTAATATATAAGACACTCAATAAGTTTTTAAATGAAATTGAATGTAGAACATTGGTACTTCTCCAAGGAAAGAGAGAATGTGCGTATGTGTACATGTGTTCATGTGCACATGACAGTGTGTACATGTGTATATATGTTCATGTGTACATGGGCACAGAAAAGCAGAGGGCTAAAGACTGAGCTGTATGTCCACATTTACCAGGCATTGGAAGGATATTGAGCAGCCAAGGACAATTAGTATAGTTTCTTAGATCTGAAAGCTCAAAAAGAAAAGTGACTTTAGATTGGTAGAAGGTTCACCTCAAATCTCCCTAACCAAATTCTGTAGGGTTGAACAAGTGATGAGTGTTAAAGGACTAAAAGGGGTTAGAAGTGAAAACTCAGAAAAGTGGTATAGTAAGGGTATGAGCATGGGAGGTTAAACTTGTAACAGAGTCTGAGTAATGTGGGATTTGGGAGATCTTGGTGTAGACTGGTAAGAGAGCCCAGCTTATATGGATTAACTGTTAAACTTTTTTAGTTTCCCATTTTTACCAGGGGATTTATTAATATCTTCCTCAGTGTTCCTGGACTTGTTTTCTTTTTCTAGGTTCCAGATCTCTGTCTTTGTCTTTGAAAGGATCTTTGCCCTTTTCTTTCAGATCAAAGAAAGAAATAATAAGAAATATTTATCTATGGCAAAAATTCTCATCATATGTTCTGCAGACCCCTGGAGGGGCTATATTAGCCTGCTGGGACTGCCATAACAGAATACCACAGACTGGGTGGCTTAAACAGCAGAAATTTATTTTCTCACAAATCTGGAAGCTAAAAGTTCAAGATCAAGGTGCCATCAGGGTTGGTTTCCAGTGAGGCCTCTCTTCCTGGCTTGTAGTTGGCTGCCTTCTTACTGTGTCTTCACATGGCCTTTCCTCTGTGCGTGCATACTCCTGGTATCTCTTCCTCTTCTAAGATGGACACCAGTCCTGTTGGGTTAGGACCCTACCCTTATAACTTCATTTAACCTTAATTACCTCCTTAAGGGCCCTCTCTCCAGTTACATTGGGGGTTAGAGCTTCAACATATGAAGTTTGGGGTGTGGGGAACCAAATTCAGTCCAAAACAGGGTTCCCAAACCTTTTCATGGGGTCCACACAATCAGAATTGTTTTATTAATAAGATTAAGATGTTATTTGCCTTTTATAATATATAGACATTTGTGTTGATAGTGCAAAAGTAATGTGAGGTAAAACCGATGCCATCTCACAAATCGAGGCTGTGGTACCCAACTGTTCCTGGTTGTTGTCATCTTTAGTGCTACGTATTTGCAGTAAAGAGAAAAATGGGCTATTAAATATTCTACAGATTTCTCAGTTTTAATTTATAATATAACATATATTGTTAACCCATGTAAATTAAACTCTTTGGGTCCTCAATAATTTTTAAAAGTATAAATAAATCCTTAAACCAAAACAATTTAAGGACTGCTGATCTAAGGGAAAGAAGGGGTAGCTGATTAAGTAAATTTTTATATTTCTTATTCTTGCCTCATGAAGCAAGTAGTTCTTTTATAATCAAAGAAAATAAACCTTTATTTTTAGAAAGTAGACAGGTCAAGTTTCTGTATTTCTCTTAAATAAAACATAAAAGTTTCAAATTTATGCATATTCAATTCCCAATTGATTGGATGCCTCTTTCCCCACCCATTCCTGCTCTCCCCACCCCTTTGGTCTTTACTTCAGGTGAGAGGAGGCTGGGTAGTTTCCTTAGCTTTTGCCCTGTATTTGTTGAAATGCTAATAGGTATTTTGTTGATTAATCGTGCGTACAATTCTTTCTTTAGGGAAGTTACTGCTAAATGAGGAAGTAGCAACACATAAAAAGTATTTAGTGCTCTACAAATCAATATAGGGGATTTGTAACAGAATATTTTCCAGGAAGTAAAAGTGAAATTTTGTGGAAGCGGATTTTTGAGCTGGCTCTTGAAGTGGATTCATGAATTGAATGAGAGGAAAGGAAGAGGAGAATGAGCATGTATAGAGCAGGGACTGGCAAACTTTTACTGTGAAGGAACAGGTAGTAAATATTATAGGCATTGCCGATCATGTAGCATCTACTCAACTCAGCTGGTGTAGTGTGAAAGCAGCCATAAACAATAAGTAAACAAATGAGCATGACTGTCTTCCAATAAAACTTTGTTTATCGGCTGCTATTATGTTACTGAATTTCGTATACTTTTCTGGCGTCATGAAATGCTATTCTTCTTTTGGTTTTTTTCAACCATACAAAAATGTAAAAACCATTCTTAGCCCACAGGCCATACAAAAACAGGCAGCGGACCCTATTTAGCTTGGGAACCATAGTTGTCTGACCTCTGGTATAGCAGATTAGGAAGCTGGCAGTGGGAGATGAGTACCATTTGTGGCTGAAGGCAGGAAGATGCCTGTCATGTTGATTTCAGACAAGGTTGGAGAAAAAGGGAGTCCATATTAATTCTGACTGGGGATTTATAAATTTTGTTAATCTTTTCAAGGAACTAACTCATGGTTTGTTAATTTTCTCTATTTTATTCTTTTCAGTGATTTCTACTTTTAGATCATTTTTCCCCTTTTACTTCCTTTGGCTTCACTTTGCTCTTTTTTTCCTAGCTTCTTAAGATAGAACCTTAGGAAATCTATTTTCCCCTAAAATAAGCATTTAAAGCTATAAAATCCTCCCCTCTCTGAACACAGCTTTTCATATGTATTTTATTTATGTTTTTCATTATATTCCATTTGAAATATTTTCAATTTTTAAATTTTTTTCCTCCATGCACTATTTAGAAGTGCTTTAAGCATTTGAAGTTTTGAGGTTTTTCTGAATGTCTTACCGTTACTGATTTTTAATTTATTTCAGTTGTGTTCAAACAACACATTCTGATTGGTTTGATCCTCTCATACATTTATTTTGACTTATCAGCATATAGTCTCAATTAGTGAAAATACCACATGGACTTGAAAAGAATATGTATTCTGCAGTTGTTGGGTTGTAGTGTTCTAAAACTGTCAATTAGGTCAAGGTGGTTGATAGTATTGTTCAGATCTTCCAATTCTGTATTGATTTTTTCAGACGGGTCTGGTTCTTTTATCAAGTCCTGAGAGACGGGCATTATTATCTCCAACTCTAATAGTTTATATGTTTTTCTCTAATTTGGTCACTTTTTCTTCATATATTTTTGAACTCTGTCGTTGCAGGCTGCGATAATGGGAGACCCTGAATGCTAGGTAGCAGGAGTGTGTATTCGTTATGGAAAGCTATGGGAAAGCACTGTTGAGTGCTGACAGGGGGCATGAAATTGTGACCATGGGAGTTGGGGAACTGTTCAGCAGATGTACTGTATAGGCAGACCAGGGACAGGTGTCAGACATGCTGCTGAAGTGCTTCAGACTTGGATTGCTGACAGTATGGAGTAGAATGATAATTTCGAAAAAGTAACAAGATGCTGGTCTGATAGACACTGGAGAGAAAGAATTAGCAAGAGATGTTGATGGATTGAATATAGGAAAAGCCAAGGGGAGAGCTCAGTTAAGCAGTTCTAAAAACCAAGAGAACTGGAAAAATGGTAGTATCGTTTCCCATAATAGCAGTGTATTTAGTAGTGACTCTGAGTGATAGGGATGAGAATTTTCTTTGTGGCCCGTTAAATTTTGGGTGTTGCCTGAATATCCAAATATAAGCATCATATAGGTAAGAATGAGAATTTCACTATTGGTGAAACAGAACAAGAGTTTCTGTTGAGTTTTTATTACATGCATACTATGAAATCATTGATTTCCGAAACAATTTTGAGATTAGATTTTATTTTATATGTGGTCTCAGCTCAGATGTTACCTTCACATATAAATTCTCCTAAATTACTCAATCTAAAGTAACTATCTTAGTCATTCTCTACCTTAAATTATCCAATTTTCTTTTCCTCCGACTAGAATGTAAGCTAAAGGAGAGTGGATCCTTCATGTCTCTTGTTCACTGCTATATCCCCAGCACTGGGTACAGCGTCTACCACATATTAGGCTCTTAAATATTTGAGTATTGACTGACTCTGCCTGTTACCAAAAAAATAATATATACTGAGTAAAAGAAATGAAAATAAAGTGTTTTATAATTTGATTTTAAAATACCTCACTAATGTTTAACATTTATTTTTTTTAAGTTATAAGGCTAGATCTCTGTTTATCATTCCTTACCTCCCCCCACCCCCATACTATACACATGACCATATGGAAAATGATAGTTAAGTGTGACCATAAATTAGCACATCTTTTATATGATCGTAACTTTGCTTTCCAAAAAATGGAATTACTCATTAAAACCTCTAAGCACATATGCTGGTTGTTCACTACTCTATTTTAAAAGGTAATATGTAATTTAGAAATATAATAAAAAGATACAAATAATGTTAGTTAACTTTAGTATCTATTCTTTGCTACCTTTAAGAGGTACAAAGAGGTAGACTGTCTCTGTCAGTTAACAGTACAGTGAAGTAGATAGAACCTGAAGATAGAAAAAAGTAGTAATACAAACACTCATCTGATAAAGTATATGCCAATTTTAACTGTTACATAAAATGATATAATCTTTGCTTTGTTTTAGGCTTCAGTAGAATTCCATCTTCTAACACACATAAAACCTGTCCTGGAAATTAAAATCCTATCGGAGCATCCTGCTATAGTGTTTTGAACTCTTAGAACAGCTTGGTTTTGATAGTCCTCAATAGCTGCTTTCCAATTTAGTAGAGTTGCTCTTTAGGAAAGAACTAAACACTTGCAGTTTAGGTGTTATGTTTAGTTTTTAGCTCTTCAAATGTGGCCTTTGTCTAACACCCTGGTGTTTTCTCTTACCTTGTAGCAAAAACAAAGAGAGAGATTATGTTGCAGAACCATGCTACAGAAATGGTCTTTCTCCAAACAGTAGTTTTACTAATTTTTTTCAGTTTTCCTTCCTTCTTCTGTTCTAACCCCCAAACCTGTGCCTAATCCCTTATATTAATAATCTGGTGTATCACCCCCATACCATTGATACTGCTTTTTGCTTTGTGCAGAAAGTTTAATTTTTATTTTTATTTTTATTTTTTGAGATATTTTGTTGCCCTGGCTAGAGTGAGTGCCGTGGCATCAGCCTCACTCACAGCAACCTCAAACTCCTGGGCTCAAGGGATCCTCCTGCCTCAGCCTCCCAGGTAGCTAGGACTACAGGCACGCGCCACCATGCCCGGCTAATTTTTTCTATATAGTTTTAGTTGTCTGATTAATTTCTTTCTATTTTTAGTAGAGACGGGGTCTCGTTCTTGCTCAGGCTGATCTCGAACTCCTGAGCTTAAACAATCCGCCCGCCTCGGCCTCCCAAAGTGCTAGGATTATAGGCGAGAGCCACCGCCTATATGTTTTATAATGTCCTCTGACTAGTTTAATGATCCTCAACCTCTTTGATCTTTTTACCATAGTAGCGGCATTGTTGAATTAGGGCAGGTTCATTAATTCCACAAATTAATTCTTTTTTTTTTTTTTTTTTGGAGACAGAGTCTTGCTCTGTCACCCAGTCTAGAGTGCAGTGGTGTGATCACAGCTCAGTGCAACCTCCAACTCCTGGGCTTAAGTGATCCTCTCACCTCAGCCTCTCGAGTAGCTAGGACTGCAGACGTGCACCACCATGGCCAGCCAACTTTTTATTTTTTGTACAGATGTTGGCTCACTATGTTGCCCAGTCTCATCTTGAACTCCTGGCCTCAAGCAATCCTCCTGTCTTGACCTCGCAAAGTGCCAGGATTACAGCCACAAGCCACCGTGACTGGCCCCAATTTTTTTAAACGTTGTGTACATACTCTGCCAGATTAAAAATATCTGTCTGAAGCTTAGAGTTTAGTGACGGATATAGGTGATAAAAACATAATCATAGAACAAATATAAAAATTGTAAAAAAAAAAGCTGTGAAGAAAAAGTAGAAAGTGCTATGAAAGTATAATTAATGGATGGCTGATTTAGATTATTGGGGTAAGAGAAATAGAATTTTAGATAAAACTCGAACAATGAATAGGAATTGAATAGGTGAAGAAGATATGAGGGATTATTCGCAGCAGAGAATATACTGTAGGGGATGCCTTGGAGTGAGGAAAAAAGATTGGGGAATAGGAGGAACTAAAGAAAGACCAGTGTGGCTAAAACATAATGTACCTTGGGGAGAGTGGCTATGCCGTGAGTTTTAGGTTTTATCGTAAGTAAGATAAAACCCCACAGCAGAGGTGTATACAGGAATAGGATATCAGATTTGTATGTGTATGGACTGATGATTTTAAAAAAATAGATTAGGTGGGGCTTGGTGATTGAGTATAGAAGGTGTGAGAGTGGAAAAGTTTTCAAGGGCAATATCTAGGTTTTGGGTAGCAGCCATTTGGTGCCTTTTTTTGGTAGGAAAGAGTAAATAAAAGGAGAATGGAGGAGTTTAGTTTGGAACTTAATAAATAGACAAATGCTACAGGTGTGGAACTTAGAATAGAGCATAAAAACTGTAGGAGCAATCTTTTGAGAATAATTTGTCTCCAAAATAAATGTGTTTATAGTGCATCTAGAATTAGTAATACTGAAATCCATTATCAGTTTTTATCTCTTTAACATAAGTGTAATGATTGATACGAGTCATTAATATTTTAAATTTAGTAGTTGATAGATATACAGACTGTTAACAATTTCTATAAGTTTATAATCTGCCTTTTTAAAAAAGGAGCAAGAAGTAAAAATTGATACAGCAAAGTACTCTGGATTGACTTCTTACTGCACTTTTTTTTTTTACTTTATCTTTAAAACTTAGAATTTAAGCATTAATATCTTCCTAAAAGCAGAAGAAAAATTAAAAACAAAAAATATGAAGGTACATAAAATCTGAATATTTCTTACTGAACAGGAAGTTGTAATGAACAATTAAAGGAATATGTGAAACCCAAATCAGGCAAAAACTGAGGGAAAACATGATGGTTGCCATCATTTATTAGAAGGATGGCTACGAAGTAGAAGAAAGATTAAATTTAGTTGGCTGTGGTCTATTTATTAATCAAACACTTCCACGGTGTTTACCAGGTACCACACACTGTTTTAAGTAACTTAAAAATATTAAATGTTTTCTCTCTTAACAATTCTTGACTAGTTACAAGTATTATCTCACTTTTCGTAGACGAGGAAACCAAGACATAGAAAGATTAAGGTTCAAAAGTTAGTAATGGAGTTGGACTCTAGAATCCAAATGTTTAACCGTAATGCTATACTGCCTCGATTGTAAGAGGGAATTTGCTTGCCTATAGGCAGATATGGATAGCTGAAGGTTGGTTAATTTATATCACGGTGTGAGGTTTTATTGTATCAATGTACCAGATTTTACCAATCCACTCTATTATTGGTGAGCATTTGGGTTGTTCCTATTTTTTGCTCCTATAAACATTGCTAGCATGAAAATTCTTCTTCATATGTCTTATTGCACATATGCAGGAGACTTTTCCTGAGGTAGTGGTGGTTCTCTTTATTACTGGTCCACTGGTAGAATTCTTAAGACTTACTAAGGGTGCCCAGATATATTTCCCAGGTTCGCCTTGGAGGTCTTGCTCTGGCCACAGAGCAACAGTTTTCGTATCTTTTCAATATAATAATGTCTTCTAACAGCAGCCATAAATTTACCCAGATTTTTTAGGACTCCTAAGAAACTGCGTGAAGAAATAGGTTTTTTTTCTGGAGAGAGACTGCAAGTTTTTCATTAAAAAAAAAGCATTTTGTATTCATAAGAATGATAAAATCAGCCTTTTAAAAATGAATGATTAGCAAGGAAAAATAAGTAAATATTCCTATTTCATTACAAAAAGTAAACAACTTTATTTTTAAAGTCTTCATTTTTTTCCAGGTCTCCTCTCCATAGATAGTAATAATAAGGCAAGCAACTACATACCATGGAGAAGTCAAATAAGTATTTTTAACATTTCAAGTGTTCACAGTGTTTTTAACATTAATATAGATGGCTTGATTTCAAGTTTTACTTAAATGATTTTCATCTTCAATTTGGAGAGCACATCTCTTGTGTCATCATTAACAGGAAAGTTAGTAGCATCATTCTTTCATGAAAATCTTGCAGTCTCTCCCCAAGAAAAAACTTATTTTTACACGTAATTTTTCAGGCACCTGCTTCTTCCTTAAATTTTCTTTGGGATAAAATTAATAAGAATATAGAAATAATTATGGAATCATAACTCCATGTTACCAAAATAATTTTGAATTGCCATTACTGTTAATGGTTTACTTATAATGACTCACTACTGGATGGCAGTATACCCAACCTAAACTAGTAGTCCCATCATATTTGCATGCTGGGAATTTTGACTAACTCTATTCATTTCTTTCCCCATCTTAAAGTATATCCTAAAGAAGATAAGTCATGTTATAATAAAGGTAACCTTGAATCTACACTAATTTTATTAAAGTAAATGTGTAAATTATTTGGTATTTTTATTGTTATTAGTAATAAATTACTTACATCACACTTCACAGTTAACATACCTGGGTGAGAGAATCCACTGTCCTTAAGAGGTTTGCAAGTTTCTTTGACTTTCTTACAGGGAGAACATTAAGTTATATGTGTGTCAGATAAAATAGACTTTAAGTCAAGAACAGTTAAAAAGAAAGAGAGAGAGAGAGAGAGAGAAAAACATTGAACCACAGTTTCTTTTGCCAGGCATCTTATAAGGCAACAGTTGCTGATATAAGATGGATTCCCTCCCCCTGCCTCACCTTCTGAAAGTCACAATTCATAGAGTCAGCTTGCACGTAGGGGTTTAAATGCTGTTTAAAACGCAGTCAGATGTCCAGATCTTCTTCTTCATTCTTTGCTGCTATGCTAATGTATTCTCCCATCCCGACAGAGACTTGGCATACATTTTCTGGGTTAAAACAAGGGGTCTCTAGGCTAGTGGACACCAGGAACATTGAAGATGGAGAGGGATTAAATGAGCACTGGCATTTTGAATGCTGAGAACCCCACCCAGCCCTCTTCGCCATTGTTTGCTCCCAAATTGAAAACTCAGCTTTCAGCATCCAGGCAGGAAATAGGAGTATTCCGTGGTGATCTCACCAACCCAAGGAGTAAAACCTAAAAACCAGAAGAACTGTACATAAATGCTTTACTTTAGTTGTTAAGTTTGTGTCTGATAGGGATATGAGTTAACAATGTGAAACTACATGTATACAGGTGTTTGACAAGTAAGTAAATAAGTGTTAGAAAATGGGACCTAGGTTTCTCACATCAATAGTTGTACCCTGACAAAGGGTCTGAACAGACTGCCCTGTAGTGAGGGTCACAGTCAGTAAGCTGTGTATGTGTTTAGAGCTTTCAATCAAGTTTTATACCCCCAAAATAAATATATCATGCATCTGAGGAAAACATCTAATACGAACAACAGAAACCAAAATAAGCAAGTAGGTATTAAAAAAAACTGGAGAAAACAGCCCATGCAGCTTTATGTGTATGTATATATGTACATACATATACACGCACACATATAGTCATAGATATGTGTGCATAAAAATGCACACACCACATCCACATAAACATGTATCCAAATGTG
Source organism: Indri indri (assembly GCA_004363605.1). NCBI lineage: Eukaryota > Metazoa > Chordata > Mammalia > Primates > Indriidae > Indri > Indri indri. The sequence goes on from RJWJ010007460.1 coordinate 27,548, forward strand.
TGTATATATAAAATATCTGCAGAAAGTAGATGCCGCATCTGTAAAGCAAGAACAGAATATTTTTAAAAGAACATTCAGAGAACAGAAAAGAATTCTTACCAATTAAGAACATATAGCAGAAAAGAAAAAATCATAGAAGTATTAGACAGTAAGTTGAAGAAATTTTTCTAGACAGCGGAGAAAAAAAGGCAAAGAAATAATGAACAGAAGATAAAAGAAAATAAAAAGACTAGTCCAGGAAGACCATCTTCCTATGAGGCATTCCAAAAAGAGAGAACAGAATAACTGAAAAAGAAAGAAAAGAATGAACAGTATAATTCAAGAAAATATCCCAAAATTGAAGGCAAAGTGTCTGTTGAGTACCCAGCATAATGGATGAAAAGAGACTAATACAAGTTCAAAGAGTAGGATATCGAAAAAGCCAACTAAGATGCCCAGTCTCCATAATATTCAGGGAAATACAAATTGAAATGAGATGCCATTTTCTAGCCGTTAGATTGGGTACAGAAGTGTAACGATATCAAGCATTGGAAAGAGTATGGGGAAAATAGTTCTCTCACATGCTCTGGTGGAAGTGTGAAACAATCATTTTGGTAAGGAGTTTGACAAATGGCAAGGAGAGTTGAACATATGCAAATATTACAGTAGAAATTCTGGATATTACCATGAGAAATTCGTGCACTTGTGCATATTAAGATATGGACAAGGCCGGGCGCGGTGGCTCACGCCTGTAATCCTAGCACTCCGGGAGGCCGAGGCAGGCGGATTGTCCTGAGCTCAGGAGTTCGAGACCAGCCTGAGCAAGAGCAAGACCCCGTCTCTACCAAAAATAGAAAGAAATTAATTGGACAGCTAAAATATATATATAGAAAAAATTAGCTGGGCATGGTGGCGCATGCCTGTACTCCCAGCTACCCAGGAGGCTGAGACAGCAGGATTGCTCGAGCCCAGGAATTTGAGGTTGCTGTGAGCTAGGCTGACGCCACGGCACTCACCCCAGGCAAGAGAGTGAGACTCTGTCTCAAAAAAAAAAAAAAAAGATATGGACAAGAAGCCACATACAAGAACACTCACTGAAGCATTGTTTGTAATAATGAAAATTTATGGACAACCTAAATACAAGAATGGTTAACTAACATGTTGAATATTCACATATGCATATGAAGAGAACATATACACACATGCCTCAGCATGGCTAGAGCTCCAAACATAATGCATAAAATCAACAAAATGCAGAATATGTGTAGTGTATGTACATTTTAAACATGTTTGTTTAAAACACAAAACATTAATGTGTATTGTTTATGGATACATACATGTCTTAAAATGATATAAAAATTGACTAGAGGGATATGTACTGAATTCATGATGATGGTTACCTCTATCAAGGGGAGGGGGAAGGAACAGAGTGGGCTGTGTGTGAGTGTCAGGATTTTAGTTTATCGATGATGCCTCATTTCTTTAAAAAGAAAAAAATTCAAAATGCTTACTGTTGTTAATTCTGGGTGGTAGATCTGTAGGTATTTATGTGTTCTGTTTATCTTTTTAATTATTTGTTTATTTTTATTTATATTGGTTTAGGGGGTCTATGTGTAGAATTGTTACATGGATAGATTGCATAGTGGAGAAGTCTGGGCTTTTTGTGTAACCCTCATCCCATTAGTCTTCATAGTACACCTTAGGGAATTTCTCATCCCACACCTCCCACCCTCCCGAACCTTCAGTGTCTATTACTCGACTCTCTATCCCTGTGTATTCATCATTTAGCTGCACATTTAAGTGAGAGCATGCAGTCTTTGACTTTCTGTCTGAGTTATTTCACTGAAGATAATGGCCTCCAGTTCCATCCATGTTGCTGCATAAGACAATTTCATTCTTTTTTATGGCTGAGTAGTATTCCATGGGGTGTGGTGTATGTATGTATGTATGTATGTACACCACATTTTCTTTATCCAGTCATCAGTCATCAGATGATAGATACTTAGATCAATTCCCTATCTTTGCAATTGTGAATTGTGTTTCAGTAAACATTGCAGGTATCCTTTTGATATAATGATTTCTTTTCCTTTGAGTAGATACCTAGTATCGGGATTCCTGGATCAAGTGGTAGTTCCATTTTTAGTTCTTTGAGAAATCTCCACAACTTCCACAAACTTTATTACAAATGAAAATAATCTAGACATATATAATGAGAACAGTTCAGCCAAATATAATGTAAATTGGGCTAACCTAACTGTAAAGCCTTTTCTTTAATAATTTTGACCATAAGCCCAATACAAAGGGCTAGAATTTCTAGTTTCGTTGAGTTTTTGAAGTGGAGGTTTAAGTCAAGGAGAGAAAAAAATTGAAGATATAAAAAGCACTTAGTTTAATTTAGAGGGATAATAAGAGGTAAGGATCCAGGTGATAGGATCATTCAATTTTGTAACATTAAACATTCCACTTTAATATGGTATTCACCATTGGGGGAAATCATCATTTAGAGAAAATACAGTTTTTATATAAAAAGCAAAAACCCAAAACAAGCATTTAAAAACCCATTATACAGTGGATATGCATAAAGTATACCATTCATTTTCTTTTTGAATATTTGAATTAATTTGGGAGATAATTGACATCTTAGCACTATTCAGTCTTTGAATCCATGAACATATTAAGTCGCTCTATTTTTCAGGTCTCCTTTTGTTTCTTTCAGCAAAGTTTAATAATTTTAAGTGTAGTGGTCTTGCCATATCTTTTGTTAAATTAATTCCCAAGTATTTTATGTTTTTGATGCTATTATAAATAAAAAATAAAATTGTTCTAAAATGTTTTTTTCCAGTTGTTTCCTGCATTTGTATAGAAACAACTGCATTTTGTATATTCATCTTGTGAATTCACCTTGCCAAATTCACTTTCTGTATTCACCTTTATGTATTGTATATTCGCCTTTCTAAATCCACTTAAATGCTAATAATTGTTTTTCAGATTCCTTAAAGTTGCATACAAAAAATCATTTTTATATGAATAAAGACAATTTTAGTTCTTCCTTTCCAAACTTCCTTTTAAATTTCATTTTCTTGCCTTTTTGCACAGACTAGGACCTCCACTACATCCAATACAATGATGAATGGAAGTGGTGAGAGTGAACATTCTTGCCTTGTTCCCAGTAGTAGGAGAACTTGCAATATTTCGCTGTTACATAATATACTAGCTGTAGGTTTTTCATTGATCTTCCTATCAGATTGAAAGAGTTGCTTTTAATTCTTAGTTTGCTGAGAGTTTTATCATGAATGGGTGCTGAATTTTATCAGATAATTTTTCTGCATCTGTTGGGATTGTTTATATGTTTTAAAAAATTTTTTTGGTAAATTACTTAGATTGGTTTTTGGGTTTTAAATCAATCTTACATTCCTTGACTATACCACTTGATCAGTGTCTATTATCTTTATTATGTATGGCTAGATTCAATTTGATTTTTTATATCTGTATTCACAAGGCTGATCTTCTTTTCTGGTAATAACAAGTTCTGGTATCAGGGTTCTGCTTGCCTAGTAAAACAAGTTGGGAAGTATTCCTCTTCTATTTTCCTGAAAGTGTATAAGATTGCCATTTTTACTTCCTTAAATGTTTGATAGAACTTACCTGTGGGCCAGGCGTGGTGGCTCACTTCTGTAACCCTAGCACTCTGGGAGGCTGAGAAGGGAGAATTGCTTGAGATCAGGAATTCCTTACCAGCCTGAGCAAGAGCAAGAGCCCCGTCTCTACTAAAAATAGAAAAAAAAAATTAGCAGCGCAACTAAAAGTAGAACAAATTAACCAGGCGTGATGGCACACACCTGTAGTCCGAGCTACTTGGGTGGCTGGGGCAGGAAGCTCTCCTGAGCCCAGGAGTTTGAGTTTGCTGTGAGCTAGGGTGACACCAGGGCACTCTAGCCCCAGCAACACAGTGAGACTCTGTCTCAAAAAAAAAAGAAAAAAAAAAAAACCCAAAAAACTTAACCTGTGAACCCATCTGGGCCTGGAGTTTTGTTTTGTTTTTAATTACAGATTAATTTCTTTAATATTAAATAATACAGCTTATTTCTTTTTGTGGTTATTTTACTAATTTGTATTTTTTGAGAGATTTTTCATTTTATCTGAGTTACTGAATTGATTTGTATAATAATGTTCAAAACATTATGTTTATAGAATCTCTAGTGACATCCTTTCTTACATTTCAGATATTGGTAATTTGTGTTTTTTAGTTTTTCTTGGTGAGTCTTGTTAAAGTTTTACCCCCATTCTTTTCAAAAAAATAACTTTTGGTTTTAGCTTTTTCAATTATCCATTTTTATTCCACTGATTATGCTGTTATCTTTGTTTTTAGCTTATACCTATGATTTTAAACTTTTGTTTTAAAATAGACGTATTTAAAATGTGAATGCAGCTGTAGATTCATTCAACTAATTTTGATATGTCACATTTTCTAATCATATATTTTCCAATTTTCCCTGCACTTTCTTTTGGACTGTAGGTTATTAAGAGGTGTGCTATTTATTTTCTACCTATTTGGGACTTTTCTAGATATCCTAGTGGTTTCTAATTTAATTCCATAGTAGTGGGAGAACATATTCTTTAAGACTTCAATCTTTAGAAATATATTCTCTTTTTTTAAAAAATGATCGACCATATGGTCTATCTTGAATAATATTCCACATGCACTTGAAAAGAATGTAAATTTGCCAGTTGTTGTATGTAATGTTCTATTAATGTCAATTAGGACAAGCTAGTTATCAGTGTTGTTCAAATCTTCTATTTCTTTACTGATATTTTATCTAACTGTTCCATCAATTTGCTAATATTTAGATTGCTTTCTTATGGTTGCTGTTTGCACAATATATTTTTTTCCATTTTTAAAACTTTAAACCTATTTATATCTTTATATTTTAACTACATCTCTTATTGACAACATACAGTTTAGGTTTGCTTTTTTCTCTAGTCTCTGCCTTTTAATTGTGTTTAGTCAATTTATATTTAATATGATTATTGATATGGTTGAGCTTAGGGTACCTGTTCTTGGTTCTTCTTTTCCTACTTTCTTGCCTTCTCTTGGGTTAACCAATTTTTTTTTTTTTTTTAGTAGAATGCTAAAAATCCCTCTGTTAGCTTTTTAGCTATACTTTTGTGTCTTTTCAAATTCCTTTAGGACCTTTTAAACACTCCGTTCTTTGTATTTTTAAGTGAGTGCTCTAGGAATTATATATATCTTTAACTTATAAATTTATTTATAGTTAATATTGTACTACTTTATGTAAAATGTAAGAGCCTTGCAACAGTATAATTCTATATATACCTTCCCATCTTTTGTGCTATTATTGTAATACAATTAACATTTGCTATGTTATAAACTCCACTTATGTCATATTTTTACATAAAATCACTTGTCTTTTAAAGAATTTAAGAGAATAAAAAACATAGTCCTTTTTATTTACCCTCCTATTTATGATTTCTGATGCTTTTGCTTCTTTTTTGTAGGTCTCACTTCATCTAGCATCATTTTCCTTTAGCCTGGAAAACTTTGTTTAGCGTTTCTTATACATTCATCCTATAACAGATTTCCTCAGTGTTTAAGGTGTTTAGTCATATCAAATTGTTTTTAATTTTGCCTTCAGTTTTTTGAAGGGTATTTTTGCTGGATGTAGAATTGTGAGTTGACAGGTTTGTTTATTTTCTTTAGCCACTTTGAAGTAATCATTCTATTATCTTCCTTTCTCCATTTAAATTATTGTTTTCCTGTATGTGATATGCCACATTTCTCAGGCTAGTTTCAAGATTTTCACTTTATCTCTATTTTTAGCAGTTTGATTTGGTAGTATGGTTTTTTCTGTATTTATTCTGAGTGGGGTTCACAAGATACTTGGATCTAACAGTTTGTTTTTCACTAATTTTGGACGTTTTCAATTATTATTTCACCAAAATACTATTTCTGCCCCGATCTCTTTCTCCCCTCTTTCTGGGAATTCAGTTACATCCTTGATATTGCCAACAGGTTGCAAAGACTCTGGTTTTTTTTTGTTTTTGTTTTTCTTTTCCCTCTTCAGTCTTTTCTCTTTGTCCTTCAGGTTAGATAGGTTTTAACTTCAAGTTCACTGACCTGTTTTTCTGCCATCACAAATCTACTATTAAGCTTAGACAGTGGATTTTAAAATTTGCTGTTGAACTGTGTAGCTCTTGAATTTTCATTTATTTCTTTTTTATGGTTTCCATTTGCTGCCTGTATTTTTCATGTGTTTACTTATCTTTTTTTTAATTCTTAAGTATATTTACAATAACTACTTTCACATCTTGGTCAGCTAATTTCAGCATCTAAATCATCTTGTGGTGTGTTTCTATTGACCACTTTTTCTCCTCGTCTTGAGTTACATTTTCTAGCTTTTTTGCATGTTTAATAATTTTTTATTGTGTACTGGATATTGTGGATAATAATGTGCATGATATTTTGGTTATTGTCTTTTTCCGAGGAGTGATTTTTGTTCTACTAGACAGCTAAATTACCAGCTGGTAAACATACATTTAACCATACAACTCAGCAGTAGTAGTCCTGGGTATTGAAATGAAAACTTACGTTCTCATAAAAGCCTGTATACAAATATTCGTAGCAGCTTTGTTTTTAATAGCCAAGAACTGAAAACAACTTGAATGTGCTTTTAAGAGGTTAATGGTGAAAAAAAAATAAAACTGTGATACCTCCATACCATGAAGCAATAAAAAGGAATGAACCGTTGATACATGCAACAAATTGGGTAGATCTTGAAGGCATTAAGTTGTCAAAAAAACCAATCTTCCATGCTATATGATTCAATTTATTCAACAAAGTGACAAAATTATAGAAATAGAAGATAGATAATGGTTGCCAGGAGTTAAGGAAAGGAGAAGAAGGATGTCCTTATAAACAGTAAGAGGGAATTTCTCTGTGGTGATAGACCAATGTATCTCAATTATGATGTAGTTAAATGAGTCTGTGTATGTGCTAAAATGTCCATAGAATTGTAAACAAAGACATAAGCAAAAAATCAATACATACGAAACTGGCAAAATTCAAGGAAGGTCTATAGTGTAGATAATTGTACTGTGCCATTTTCCAATTTACATTGGTTCTGATCTATGTTCTCTAATGCCTCAAGCCAGTAAGACTGTGATTATTTCCTATAGGTCTAGCCTCTCAGCACATCAGAAGAGTATTGGGAAGGGAACACTAAGTTCCCTTAGTGCAGCGGTCCCCAACCTTTTTGGCACTGGAGACCAGTTTCATGGAAGACATTTTTTTCATGGACAGGGTTGGGGGCTAGGGTTGGGGGAAGGTTTCAGGATGATTCAAGCGCATTACATTTATTGTGCAGTCAAACCGCTCTGCTAATGAAAATCTGTATTTGCAGCCACTCGCCAGCACTAGCATCACTGCCTCAGCTCCACCTCACGTCATCAGGCATTAGATTCTCATAAGGAGTGCACATCCTAGATCCCTCACATGCGCAGTTTACAGTCGGGTTTGCTCCTATGAGAATCTAATGCTGCTGCTGATCTGACAGGAGGTAGAGCTTATGTGGTGATGTGCGCAATGGCGAGAGGCTGTAAATACAGATCAAGCTTCGCTGACTCGTCTGCCTCCCACCTCCTGCCCACCTCCTGTGAGGCCTGGTTCCTGACAGTCCACCAACCGGTATTGGTCTACACCCCGTGGACCGCAGCCTTAGTGGAAAGTCCTATAAGTGTATAAATCTCATACGATATGGTTCCTTTCAGTGATCAGAACCCCTACATTTTTTTGTCTTTGGTCACTTTCCAATGTCTTTAAGCATTGTCTTTAAGTTTTTCATATTTTATCCAGAGTTTATAAATATTATCTGTGGGCAAGTTAGTCTAATACAAGATAGTCCATTATTACTGAAACCAGAGCTCAACTGACTTTATTTTGAAGTATTACAAATTTAAAGTGTTTGTAAACTTTTCAGTAAAAATTTCGAAGGTAAAATATCATATAAACTTTTAAGTAATGCATAGTGAAGAGTACTACATACACCAAATAAAGAATTGATAACTGAAAACATGAAAAATCAGAATTTGTAAGTAGGAAGAAGGGTAAACATACAAATGCAGCCAGAAACAATGTTTAAAAGACATAAATGGATCTTTCAGAAGTTTCCAGAAAAGGATGTAATTATGTATTCTCAAATGTGAATACATACTTAATCACCGTAAAGGACTTTGGCTATAAAATCAGATATGTTCATCCATTGTCTTTTGGAAATATTTTTCGATTTGGCCTTAAAAGTTGCATTTTCTTTCTTTTCCTAGTTTTTCTGACCTTTATTATTATTCTTGGAGAATAAATGGCAATATAAACTCCTTATGCTTTTATTTTTTTCTTCTCATTTGTTTTAGTTATTTGTATAATTGGCCTTAAATAAGGTGAGTGAAGAGACTAGAGCTATCTCTGGAACACATCATTTCCCCATTCCTCTGGAAGCTGCCCTCTGGAGCAATACATTTGACCATATCTGTTTTGAGAATTCATTATGAACAAAGAAGTCTCCCAGGTAGGAATTGTAGCTCTGTTTTTAAAGAGCTTTGTCTTTACAAAAGTATGAGGGAAAATGATTATCTATTGACTGTTATTTTTTATGCAACTATGTGTTTGGTCTAGGAAGCTTCAAGATTATTGTGAAACAAGTGCTGCCATTCCTTAATGTTGAAAAAGTTGTACGTTACACTTTATGAACCATTTTAATATACATTGAAACCACTGTAGGCTTCAGATCTTATATCTTACAATGAGGCCCTTAAATCCTTACTGAATTGAAAATGGCAGCAGAAAAACTACACTAAACCATCCCCAGATTTAATTCATATATTTCTAACATACATGCAGTTGTTAATTCTATATGTATATTTAGTGTCCATATGGGCATCTTTACATTGTTACTCTTTGTTTTGGAGTGCAGTGAGCTAGCTGGAAATAGAACCAGTGTATCCATCAACATTACAATAATAATAGCCTGTAGGTAGAAAAATAAACATGGAGTAAGCCAAGATGGTAGATAGAAAGTTGAATAATCAGAAACTGATAAACTAGTAAATGGAAGACTTCCAGGAGGAAATTTTTTAAATTAACATACTTTTAATTGAATTATACATAGATAAAAATCACAAATTTTAAGTGTATAACTTTTGAGTTTCATGTGCTGAGTTATTCGTGTAAACACTACCAAAGTTAAGAAGTAGGACAATACCAGCACCCCAGAAATCCCTCTCATCCCTCTGCCTCGGCTGCACACCCACTCACTTTTAAAGGAGGAGACAGTTACCAGCATGGAGAGTGATAGACATCAAACTGCGTGTTGGATTTTAAGGATCATAGAAGTTAAAGGCAGTAAAATTTAGTTGGCCAGTAGTTATATTTTGAATAAAAAATAAACTTGGAAGTTGGAGGGAAGACTCTCAGTTGGCAGAAAGTTTTAAAGCAAGGGCTAGAGTTACAAAATTATTTGAGAAGATACTCATTTAAGCCTTTTACCTTTACCTCTTTCCTTAATATTTCATCAGTTTCTAAAACAGACACAGCTCCAGGTTTCTGGCTTTTATTAACTAGTGATACATTTGTATTTACAAGTTGAATGGCCCTTATCCAAAATGCTTGGGACCAGAAGTATTTCATATTTCGGATTTTTTTGGATTTTGAAATACTTGCATTATACTTACCAGTTGAACATCAAAGAGCATCATCGTACGGGTGCTCAAAAAGTTTCAGATTTTTGGGCATTCCAGATTTCAAATTTTCAGATTTGGAATGCTCAATCTTTATTAACTTATGTTTTTTGTTTGACATCAGACTGTTGGCTCTCAGTAAGGAGAGATAAATGAGTGAAGCATTCTGATTGAAAAAAGAAAGTTTGTAGAGTGAGATATATTATAATAAAGAGAAATTTTGATCAAGTAGGAGAGCCCTGTTTAAGATTTTTCAGGAAGGGAATATTGGTACCCTGACTTTATGAAAGAAATAGGAGGAGAAAACAGAATAATCTAGTGATTGAACACTAGCTTGAGTGTCATCTTCTTTTTTTTTTTTTCCCCCCTGGGGACAGGGTCTCACTCTATTGCCCAGGCTACAGTGCAGTGGCATGATCATAGCTCACTGTAACCTCAAACTCCTCAGCCCAAGAGATCCTCCCACCCTAGCCTCCCCAGTAGCTAGGACTACAGGTGCATGTCATCAAGCCTGGCTAATTTTTCTTATTTTTGTGGTGATGGGGTCTCACTATGTTGCCCAGACTTGTCTTGAACTCCTGGGCTCAAGTGATCCTCCTGCTGTAGCCTCCCAAAGTGCTATGCTGGGATTACAGGCATGAGCCACCATGTCTGGCCTCTTTTTCTTTACTCATTGTTTACTGAGTGACTCTGAGAAAATCATATTTTCCTTATCATAATGAAATACTTTTATCTTTTCTGTTTCTTTTAACATTTATTAAAAACAGTTTCAAACCTGCCAAATAGTTACTAAATTGGGAGAACACCTGTATGCTCATTGCTCAGTTTCACCAGTAATAAATATTTTGTGACATTTGCTTTAATCTCTCTGTATTTACTGCTACTTCTCCCCTTCTCCCTTTACCATTATGATGATTATAATGAACCATTTGAGAGAAAGTTATAGACAATCATGATCCTTCACTCTAAAATATTCAATACATATCTTCCACTTAACCACAATATGATAATCAAATTCAGGAAACTTAACATTTTTATTATATTGTCCAATATGTAGTTCATATTAAAATTTTACCAGTTGTCTGATCCAGGATCACACATTGCATAGTTATCACGTTTATTTGGTTTCCTTTAACCTGGAATAGTTACCGGCTTTTCCTTGTCTTACATAGTAGGATTTTCCATGACAATAACATTGTGGAACATTATAGGCCAGCTGTTTTTGTACAGTGGTCCTCATTTAGGCTTCCACCTGTTTTCCTTACTAAAGAGACTATGGTATAGAACTTTGAAGACTCATGGATTTGTTACTGAGAACCTTATCTGGGAGAACAAAGCCTGTAAAGATTGTTTTTAGGAGAAAGTTTATTGAAACATGACAAGAACCCAGAATTCTAAGACATAGATTCATAAAGATAATTTGGGTATTATATAAAGGAATTTTATATACACACACATTTATATATATAATATATATATATAGGCTGGGCATGGCAGCTCATGCCTGTAATCCCAGCACTTTGAGAGGCTGAGATGGGAGAATCACTTGAGGCGAGGAGTTCAAGACCAGCCTGGGCAACATCATGAGACCCTGTCTCTACAAAAAATTTAAAAATTAGCTGGATGTGCTGGTATGTGCCTGTAGTCTAAATTACTCAGGCTGAGGCAGGAAGATCACTTGAGCCCAGGATTTTGAGGCTGCAGTGAGCTGTTATTGTGCCACTACATTTTGGCCTGGGCAAAGACACTATCTCTAAAAGAAAAAAAGTATATTATTTGTAAAATTGTATATATAGAGATAGATAATTATGTATATATAGTTATATATATAATTACACACAAATGTACATATATAATTTTAGAATCCAAGATTTATAAACTTTGTAGCAAAAATTAGGGTTTGCAAAATTAGAACTTTTGATTTTGATGGAACAGTGAATTTATATTTTAAGTAAATCGCATCATATAGGAAATAATTCATTTTATATTATAATATACCATAGAAGATAAATCAAGATTAGGTATATGATCAACTTTATTTTCATGTGACATTTGGACTAAGAATTAAAGAAATTTTATTTATGTGTTTGAGAACCTTGAAAATAAATTTCCTCATCTCTAAAATGAATTATAATACTACCTACCTCATATTTTATGAGTAAATAAGTTAGTAAGGCTTATAAGGAAATGAGTTAATAGACATTAGGTGCTTAGAACAGTGATTGGCACATAGTAAATCCTATATGTGTTAGTCTTTGTTGTCATCATCATCATTATCATTATCATCATCATCATCGGATCACAGTTTAGTAGTAAGATAAAACGGTCAGGATAGAGATAATACACATTTTATAGTGCAGCTGTGAGGAATAAGTGAATTAATGCACATAAAACATAGTAAATGCTCAACATATATAATATTGTCATATCCTTTAAATGCATATTAATAGGCCTACATTTTAATTTGTGGAATTTTTATCATTTTGTTCCTCTCAAAATCTTTGTTACTTCTGACTTTGTACTGCAAAAGTGGCAACAGGCAGAATATGCATGTTTATACAACCTAAATGGCCTATAGTCAGGAAAATTTGAGCAGCACTGTACTGGGTGACAATTGTTGGTTCCTTATTTTGAAATTGTATAAGTCTGAGGCTCCAGTTTCAAATTTATAGGCATTATGTTTATTGCTATTATTTTGTTTATTTTCATAGTTTTTCTGTTGAGAACAACAGAAAGTGGAATTTGAGGTTCACTTGTTGAGTTAGTCTTTGGTCAATGCATTGGAAGGGGTACAGCTGGCTAAATTAGTATTAGCATCTCGGGGATTGGTGGTATTTAGCCAGCTACTTTAAATGAAATGCTTGGGGAAATTTTATTTTTCATTTTTCAATGGGTATGAATAAAACGTTGCCAAATGTAAATGAATCACATGAGATGACTTAGATTTTAGGCTGAGCTTTTAAAAATGTATATCCTTTCTATAAATGTGGGCAATGAAATTATATGTAGATTTGTACTGTGATTTTATCTATGCCTTTTCCCCTTCAGCTAGGGTAGGTGACCCTGAAATTAACTGGAGGTTTACCTGACTTGATCATTTCCTGATACCCTCAAAATACAATTTCATTGTTTTGGCAAATTATTTTGACCCACTTGGCTCTATTACTTTGGTACTTCTACTACCTTGTAACATTAAAGATCAAATTTTAGTATATTTATTTTTATTTTATTGGTGTAGATATGTATATTTAACCATGCTATATTCTGAAATGGGTTTCCAAAATATTTGAGGGAAATTGAACGACTTCTGATCTGGAGATGGATTCTTTATTTTTGATATTATTGGAGTAATTTTATGTAATAAATGTGGTTATTTGATTTTAGATAATCAGCCAATTTTCTTCATTCTCTTCAAGCTCCAGCTTCTAGCTGTTTCTCTGCTCATTGTTATCTGAATCTGCGAAAGAGATTGGTAGGAAGAGACAGACACTGAAATTTTTATCACTGGGTTTTGTCCCTGCAAATGACAAAGCAAAATTATCATCATTTGCTTTTTTAAGGCTGTAACCTCTCTGCTAAACTATTATAGACTGTTCTCCTGTGCACGTGCGAGTAAATAACAAATACTCATTTTTTTTGTTTGTTTATACTAGTTAAAGACTTATTTTTTTAATTAAGAAATACTGGTACAAGTTAGAATGAATTTTGGAAGACATCCTGCGGTATACGTGCAGTAACTGTGTATCATTTTAAGATAACTGAAATCATATGGTTTCATAGATTTATAAGGAAATGTTGAAGATATTTTTGCCAATTTGTTTTAATAAGACAGCTACCACAAATATGTATTGCATATGCTGACTATTTTTCCTCAGTCACAAATTAATATAGTAGGAATATTTTAACAAGGCAAATACATATATTTATTTTTTATCTTAAAAATTAAATTTTACTTTTTTGTTTTATTTTTTTTCATTGTTGATGGTTATTTTTTTCTTTTTATTTCAGCATATTATGGGGGTGCAAATATTTAGGTTATGTATATTGCCCTTGCCCCACCCGAGTCAGAGCTTCAAGTGTGTCCATCCCCCAGATGGTGCGCACCGCACTCATTATGTGTGTATATGCCCGTCCTCTCCTTCCCCACCTCCCATCTGCCCAACACCCGATGAATGTTATTACTAAATGTGCACTTAAGTGTTGATCAGTTAAAACCAATTTCGATGATGAGTACATGCGGTGCTTGTTTTTCCATTCTTGGGATACTTCACTTAGTAGAATGTGCTCAGCTCTATCCAGGAGTATACAAGAGGTGCTATATCACCATTGTTTCTTAAAGCTGAATAGTACTCCATGGTATACATGTACCACATTTTATTAATCCACTCATGTATTGATGGACACTTGGGTTGTTTCCACATCTTAGCAATTGTGAATTGTGCTGCTATAAACATTCGAGTGCAGATGTCTTTTTTGTAGAATGTCTTTTGTTCTTTTGGGTAGATGCCCAGTAATGGGATTGCTGGATCAAATGGTAGTTCTGCTTGTATCTCTTTGAGGTTATCTCCATATTGCTTTCCTCAGAGGTTGTACTAGTTTGCAGTCCCACCAGCAGTGTACGAGTGTTCCTATCTCTCCGCATCCATGCCAACATTTATTATTTTGGGACTTTTTGATAAAAGCCATTGTCACTGGAGATAAGTGATATCTCATTGTGGTTTTGATTTGCATTTCCCTGATGATTAGAGAGGTTGAGCATTTTTTCATATGTTTGTTGGCGATTAGTCTATTTTCTTTTGAAAAGTTGCTGTTCATGTCCTTTCCCCACTTTTTGATAGGGTTGTTTAATTTTTTCTTGCTGATTTTCCTGAGTTCTATATAGATTCTAGTTATCAGCCCTTTATCAGATATGTAACATACAAATATTCTCTCCCATTCTGTAGGTTGTCTGTTTGCTCTCGTGATAGTTTCCTTGGCTGTGCAGAAGCTTTTTAATTTGAGGCAATATGAGTAACTTAAAATATTGGGTTTTGGTTTTCCTCTTCCTATGTATTTGTTAATAGAAAACAAAAAATAAACTTTTATACTTTTTTCATACTTATTCTTTAAATTTAGAAAAAATGAATGCAAAGAAAGAAAGCGTTGCCTCTTAATCTATAGAAAAACTTTTAGCGGTAAACACAAATATATTAAATATATTGTTTCAAACATTACATACTTTGAGAAGTTCCCAAGTCCTTGATACTGTCTTAGCATAATAAATTTAAACGACTTTGCATAGGATTTTCTTTTACAAAAAGCACTTTAAGAAAAATCTGGTATTTTATAGAATCAATGGAATAAAATTAAATGATGTTTTTATATTTAAGAACTCATTGATTGCTTTAAATCCATTTCTTTGCCTTTGCTTTTTATTCCCAGTCATAATGGTTAAGATGTTGGCAGGTCATTTATGGTAGAGGCTAGGGGGGCAAGGGCTCTTCTCTGGGCCAGGGATAACCACTATGTGAGTTTTGGTCCCTGACTTTGTGGATTTAGAGAGAATTTTTGTTTCCAGACATTTAAGGAAATCATTGTCTAGTCATTAGCTTCAAAATATCCAGTTTTCAGCAAACAATTAGGAGGCATGCAAAGAAACAAGAAAGTATGGCCCATATACAGGAAAAATAGCAATGAATAGAAATAGTCCTCAACAATAAAAAGATAAATAATCCAATTATTAATACAAATCATGCAACTCAATAGCAAGAAAAAATAACCCAGTTTAAAAATGGAGCAAAGACCTCAATAGATATTTCTCCAAAGTTGATATAAAAATGGCTGACAAGTATATTAAAAGGTGCTTAACATCGCTAATCATCAGGGAGATGCAAATCAAAACCACTATATCACTTCACACCATTAAGATAGCTATTATAGGTTGAGTATCCCTTATACAAAATTCTTGGAACCAGAAGTATTTTGAATTTTGAATTTTGGAATATTTGCATCATACTTACCACTTGAGCATCCAAAATCTGAAATGCTCCAATGAGCATTTCCTTTGAGCATCATGTCGGCATTCAAAAGTTTCAGATTTTAGAGCATTTTGGATTTAGGATTTTCCGATTTGGGATGTTCACCCTGTATCAAAAAGACGTGATAACAGATAAGTATTGCCAAGGTTGTAGAGAAAAGAAAACCCGTGTACACTCTTGGTGGGAATGTAGATTAGTGCAGCCATTATGGAAAGCAGTTTTGAGGTTCCTAAATAAATTAAAAATGGAATTACTGTATGACTCACTAATCCCTTTTCTGGGTATATACCCATGGGAGATAAAATTACCACCTTGTAAAGACATCTGTACTCCCATGTTCAGTGCAGCATTATTCACAATAGGCAAGACATGGAAACAACCTAGATGTTTGTCATCAGAAACTGTGGCATATATACAATGGAATATTATTCAGCCTTAAAAAATGAGGAGATCCTACCATTTGCCACAACATGGATGAACCTTGAGGACATTATGCTAAATGAAATAAGCCAAACACAAAAAGAAAAATATTGCATGATCTCACTTATATGTGGAAGCTTTTTTTTTGGAGACAGACTCTTGCTCTGTCGCCCAGGCTAGAGTGCTGTGGTGTCAGCCTAGCTCACAGCAACCTCAAACTCCTGGGCTCAAGCGATCCTCCTGCCTCAGCCTCCCGGGTAGCTGGGACTACAAGCATGCACCACCATGCCCAGCTAATTTTTTCTATATATTTTTAGTTGTCCAGATAATTTCTTTCTATTTTTAGTAGAGACAGGGTCTTGCTCTTGCTCAGGCTGGTCTCGAACTGACCTTGAGTGATCCTCCCACCTTGAAGGGTCCCAGAGTGCTGGGATTACAGGTGTAATGCCCAGCCCTGTATGTGGAATCTTCAAAAGAAGAAAAGGTCAAATCTACAGAGATAGAGAATAAAACAGTGCCACAGGGGGAAAAATAGGTAGCTATGTGAGATGATATATTAATTTTTTTCGCTATAGTAACAATTTTACTATACACGTGTATCACATAACATCATGTTATGTTCCTTAAATATACACAAATAAAAAAAATTCATTTTTGAAAAAACAAGCAAAGGACCTGAATAGACATACCTCCAAAGAAGGTATACAAATGGTCAATAAGTACAGGAAAGGATATTCAATGTCATTAGTAATTAGGGAAATGTAAATCAAAACCATAATGAGATACTATTTTACACGCACTAGGGTGGCTATAATTTTTTTAAGAGGGGTAAAATAACTATTTTGGGCAAGGATATGGAAATTGGAACCCTCGTACATTACTGGTGAGAATTTAAGATGGTGTGGCCACTGTGGAAGACAGTTTGGCAGTTTGTCAAAAAGTTAGAGTTACTGCATGACTCAGCAGTTCTACTTCTACTTAAATACCCAAGAGAATTAAAAACATGGTCACACAAAAAGGTATGTGTAAATGTTCATAGCAACATTATTGATAGTATCCAAAAAGTGGAAATAACCTAAATGTCCATCAACTAATGAATGGAGAAACAAAATACAGTAGCTCCAAACGATGGAATATTATTCAGCCATAAAAAGGGCAGTGAAAGTCCTAAAGTTCCATCCTTTCTTACAGCATGAAAAAGATTTCAGTTGTCATTGAAATGAAAAGACAAAATTGAAAACTTCTTTTAGAGAAGCCTACGTGTCTGAGGCCTCCAGTTTGAGAAACATTTTTATGGAAATTACCCAATGCAAGAGCTCCATTTATTATGATTTTTCCTGTGTGATACTCTTCATACAACTATCAATTTGAGGAGGTTTAGCTCTCAGAGTATCCTTCTCATCATGTATTAATATATGCTTCTCTGTGCTAATTGCCTGCTAAGCAATTTAAATTATATTATTAGAGTTGTTTATTAACTAATTGGTACAAATTATGCAGTTCTCAGCCAAATCCAAGAGATGAATGACAAATTTCTTATATAGAAATTTTTGACTCAACTGAGCGTTGTCCTATTTCTTCAGCCTTCACGTTTTTGGTTTCGTCTGGTACATTTGAACAGAGAGCGGTGTGGTTTCTAGTTCCTAAAACTACTCTGTGGAGATTGCTTAAGATTGGGTATAATTTAGCAACTTTTTTTAAATTGACAGGATACTTTTACTTAGTAACCTTACCTCTTTTTAAATGGTGATATGCAAATTGGTTTCCTGAAACCAACATTTCTTTTTTTAATGACCCTTATTTAAATACCCTAACTGCCAGATATAAAGCCATTCCACATAAGTACAACAGCTGTAATAGTTTTTCCTCATCAGAGGTTTTACGTTGCTATTTTCATTGTGTTTTGTAAATAGAAAGCAGTTAATACCAGAATCATACCATCAGCAAATTTTTGGTGACTGTCTCATAGCTCTTTGACTGTTGGCTCTTATTTTGGTAGGCCAGCCTGTCTGGCTGCTGTTAAATTGTTGCCTGCTGTCTCTGCAGCCCCAGAATCTCAGATAAATTTAGCAAATGTGAATCTCCAGCTAATAGTCCAACAGTAGCACAGTATGACTCGTTTTAGATAGTTTATTTGTTGCTCAAAATTGCCCAGTCTGTGAGATAGTATTATTTAGGTCATGTAACTTGTTTCTGCAGTACTGCAAAATACTACAGGTTGTTACTACAAAATAGTAGATCTTTACCTTTTCGAAATTAGAAGAGATATTCTTCAATTTCTAGACCAAGAAGGTAGGTTGCTTTTTCCCCCACTGAAAGTAGGAGGATAAGGATTTCAAGAAAGTTCATGTTTCTCAGTTATAGGAAAGAATTTCAAAACTTTGTAAAAGCAGAAAATATCTAAACATAAAAATACTTAAATGTCCTTTAAAAATCTTAGATGTTGTATTAGTAAGATAGTTTAATCACTTTTATTCATCACCTGTTTATTTAGCTTCTGTGTCTTTTAGGCATCATCTTAGATATTAGATATACAATAAAAGATTGTGAACTGACTTTGAGTTCACAATCTAGAAGGGGAGACAAGAGAATTATAGCACACTATAATAAATAATATGTATCCCAGAGTATATTGAGAACAAGTAGAATTCCAGATAGGTAAATTCTCAGATGGGTATAAAATAATTGCATTGGAGGCAGAAAAGATGGGCAGCTAAGGAAACAAGAAGTGGCGCCTGAGCTTGAGGTAGGCATTAGCTAACTCTTTATTTTTGGATTTGGGAAAACTCTAAAGTCATATCTTTAATCTTCAGTTCAACATTTTCTTCTGTCTTTTATTTCTACTTTTGTAGAAAAGTTTAGAATGGATGTTTATTGTTTTACATTTATTGCACAATTTCATTTTATATTAATAAATTTAAAAATGTTTATACTTTATTAACAGTGATAGATGGTTAACCTTATTTATGCTTCTGTGAGTCTCCATAGAAAAAAAGGTATATTTTGTTAGTTACAGTGATACAGTTAGCTGATTATCCTTATTTTTCATTCAGGTTTCAGAATGGATTTTAACAAAATCATTGTTGGGTCTTTTGACATCTTTTTTGTTGTGGTTTTAATGCAAGCCTGGCATATTTGCCTTGCATAGGGGTTGTCCACCTTAAATTGTAAATTTTGAAAGGGCTAAATAAGTGTCTGTATTTCCCTTGTTATAGTTCCCTTCCTCTCCAATCCTCCGCCAAACATGAAGTTTAACAAACTTTTTTTATGACATTAATTCATAATGCAGTTCATCTCATTTATCATTAATAGAAATCTGAAACTTAAAAGTCTGTCGTGTTTTATACATATTTAATTTGAGGTAACAGTGGGATATCCAAATGGAAATGTCCATTTAGCAGTTGGACACTCAGATCCCAAAGTACTGAGCTGAGAAAGATTGTATTTATCCTTCTTTGAGGAAGTTCTTAGAATGAAAGTCAAATCCTGTCATTCCTTTGCTCTTAATCCTTGGATAATTGTTTGGAAGTCCTTACAGTGATGTAGCCTCCCATTATCCCTCTGACCTCATCTCCTACTCCCCCATTCCCCATTTCTAGCCATACTCACCTCTGTAATGTTTCTCAAAAAGCACTTATACTCCTTTCTTAAGGCATTCCCCTTTCCCCTGCCTGGAGCACCCTCCTCCATATCTCATTCCTGTGGATCTCTCCCTAATCTCCTTCATGTCTTTGTTCCTATCTCACCTTTTATAGTAAGGACTTTCCTAACTACCTTACTTTCTATACCTCTACTTCCACACACCTAAGCCTCTATTTTTGCTTTATTTTTCTCTATATCACTTACCACTTCTAATATACTATATAATATACATTTTAATTTTATTTGTTTGTCCCCCTCACAATAGAATGTAACTCTGTGACGACAGTGATTTTGTAAATTTTGTTCACAGATGTATCCCCAGTGCGTAGAACAGAGGTTGGCATATAGTAGGAGATCAATAAATATTTGTTGCTAACTTAAATTGGGCTGTTCCACACTGAGGTCAATTTAAAGTTTTTTGCCTAATGTTTATCTTTGCTAGGAACATAGGATATTACTAAGGATTTTATTTTTAAAGTCTTTTCTTGAGGTTGAAACTAAAGTTAGCATATATAATCTATATGTTTGTATATACAGATGATATATGTCATTTTATGACATAAGGCAGTTCATCTCATCATAAATAGAAATCTCAAGCTTAAAAGTCTATTATGTTTTATACATGTTTAATTTCAGGTGACAGTGGGATGTGCAAATGGAAATGTCTGTTTAGTAGTTGGACATACATAATTTATGATGTATAGATTATATATGTAATATGTAGTACATAACATAATCTATAAATACTTGATTTGGATAGGCATTTAGTCACTCATTCACCAAATTCTATAATAGTCACACAATAGGTAAGAGCTGATGCAAACTTTGTATATTCTGTTAAGGATTGGATGTTGTCTAGTGGGTAATGAGAATTTAGTAGTGAAGGGTTTTAAGCAAGAAACTGACGTAATCAGATATACATTTGGTAGCCTCCTCTGATGGCTCTTCAGAGGGTGGATTTAAGGACAACAGGAAACGGAGATCATGTGGGAAGCTATTTTATTAGTCCAGCAAGAGATAATATGAACCCAAACTGGGGTCTAGGTAAAAGAGAATATGAAGAAAGGATGGATTTTAGAAATATTTAGGAAATTAAAATTGACAAATCTTGGTGTTCGTTTGCATGTGGAGTGTGAGAGAAGAGACTAGAATGACTCCAGTGTACCAACTGAGACAAAAAAATACATGAGGAGGAAATAGGTTTAAAGAGAGATTCTGTACTTTGCCCAATGATGAGCAGGTAGTGGTTAAACCAGGACTCGAACAAGGTCTTTCTGGCCCAAAAACCCATGATTTTTTTCTTTTTTTTAATATTATTTTTGACACATAATAATTGTACATGTTTATGGGGTACAGTGTAATATTTTGATATATACAATGTGTAATGATCAAATCAGGGTAATTAGCATCTCTATCCCCTCAATCATATATCATTTCTTTGTGTTAGGACCATTCAAAATCCCTTCTTCTAACTATTTGAAAGTATGCAATAAGTTATTATTAATTGTAGTCACCATACAGTGCTGTAGAACACTAGAACTTATTCCTGTATCTAGCTATAATTTTGTAGCTGTTAACCAACCTCTGGCTATCCTCCCCTCCCCGCATCCTTCCCGTCCTCTAACAACACTATTCTACTCTCTACTTTCATGAGATCAACTTTTTTAGCTTCCATATATGAGTGAGAACATGCAATATTTGTCTTTCTGTTTCTGGCTTATTTCACTTGACACAATGTTCTCCAAGCTCATCCATGTTGCCTGAAATGACAGGATTTCATTCTTTTTATGGCTGAATAATATTCCATTGCATATATGTATCATAGTTTCTTTATCCATTTTTCTGATAGATACTTAGGTTGATTCCATATCTTCGCTATTGTGAATAGTGCTACAATAAACATAGGAGTTGAGGTATCTCTTTGACATACTGATTTCATTTCCTTTGGATATACCTAGTAATGGGATTGCTGGATCATGTGGTAGTTCTATTTTTAATTTTTTGAGGAATTTTCCAGGGCGTTTACCAAAATGGTTGTACTAATTTACATTCCCCTTTCTCCACATTCTGGCCAGCACCAAAGCCCATGCTTTATCATGCCCCAGTAGGGGAATCTAGTCTCATCAGGGAAGTGGTATCTTGAAAATGACATTTAAGTAGGGATGCTTTTGCTGCTGTTTATAGGACACATTAGAAGTGAGAATGACTGGAATTGAGAAATAAGATTAAAGGATCTTGCATTAATCTAAAATGAGGTATTTGGTTCCAAACTAGGATCGTAACTGTATCTGGGAATGAAAAAGGGGGAGACAATCCAAAAATCTCTTGTTAAGGAAGAATCAGCAGGACACGGATACGAATTAGAAATGAAAAGTAACAGGAAGAACAAAAAGTTGTAAGATTACAATCCTGGAAGTTGGAAATTTTCATATGTACTTCCAATATGGAGAAATTGGAAATGTACCTTTTTCATTGCATGAAATAAGTTCACGATTAAAATTTTAGGGGTTATTTGTACACCAAAAAGGATATGACAGTCTTTGGTCTTCAGAAAAGGGTTAGAATCAGTGAGTTTTAGGACCAGAGAAAAAGGGTTTACTCACATATATTAATTAAAGCCATGTGAGGATTCTTATAGATCTCAACATTCTTTATAATAAATTTTCTCAGTGCGACTGCTTATATACGGTGCTGTACTTGTTTAGTAACTTAGAATTTAAGAAAAAGGTTTTCCCGTTCAACGATAATTTCCCCTCCTTTTACGAGGGTAGATGGAGTAAAAGAGAATGGTGAAGTGTGTTGTTTGGCACTAATAAAATCCAAAAGGGTATTGATGATTGTAGGCTAGGGATAGGGTTCTGAGATTCATTCGGGATTATACTGAGTGTAGTGGTTCATGAGGACAGATCAGAAGGGATCTTTAAGTGTAGTTACTAACTGGTGCAACATGTGAGAGACCTGGCTGGCGTGCTAGGGGGAATGACTTTGTGTTCTCTGGCATCTATACCAAGATCCTAACATAGACTAAACACTTGATCTTTGTTGCCTGACTACATAAACAAAAGGTTAGGAGTATAGAATTCAAAGTGTAAGGTATAATTCAAAATCTAAATCTAGTTTGTCGCTTTAACTTTAATAATCATATATATGTATTATTTATTTTTCTATCAATATAAAATCCCAAACCTTATGAGTAAAAGTTATTTTAAATTGTTTTGCAAAGTAGGGTCTAAATGATAAATACAAAGAATAGTTTCTCTGGTTCCAGTTATACATTCAGCTTTTACATTTACATTTTAAATTGTTTTGCAAAGTAGGATCCAAATAGTAAATACAAAGAATAGTTTCTCTGATTCTAGTTATACATTCACACATGAAAGTGATTTTTTTCTCTTTGAAAAAAAAAAACTCAGTATCTAATTATTCTGACAATGTTCTCATCTTAATTGATTGCAAGGATTTCACAAAGGATTATTAATTTCATTTTACAGATATAGGAAACAAAGTATAGGAACACTCTATAGCTGATGAATTCTGTGCTTTTATATAGATGCTAATGTTTTATCATGGTTATAGTTATCTTTTCTTTGAGAGACCACAATTTTTAGAAATTTTCTAACGTAAGAGGACTTCCTCTCCCCTTACTTGGTTGGAAAGGTCATAAGGGTCGATTTCTTACTGTTGTCCTTTCTTTTTAGGTGTGAAGTTTTTCAACATGAGTGGCCTCGGGGACAGTTCATCCGACCCTGCTAACCCAGACTCACATAAGAGAAAAGGATCACCATGTGACACATTGGCATCAAGGTAGGAACACTCTCCTTTTCCTAGTCTGTTTCTGGCAGAGCTGTTTTATTATTTTCACTGCCACTTTAGAGCTTTTGTCTAAGCTACTCCGAGTTTAGTGGCCTTCTCTGAGTCCTTCATACTCACCATGCTCTCTTCCTTCCCCCAGGATCTTTGCACATGCTTCTCCCTCAATCCAGCTTGCTTCCTCTTGATTTCCTTTAGTTAATGTTTATGCATCCTTCAGATGCCAGCTTTGTCATTATTTCCTTAAAAGGGAGGCTTCTCTTCCTTCCATAACTATTAGATCACATCTCCCCCATGTGTATATCTGTCTCACATGTTTTTTATAGCTCTGATCCATAATTGCAGGTTTTTACTAGTTTGTGTGATTATCTCATGAATTCCTGGCTTCTCCACTAGGCTCAAAGCTGCCATTTGGTAAGGGACCTTGTCTGTCCTTGCTTATCATTGTATCCCTGGTTCCTAGCACAGTGTATGGCTTATATATAATAAGGACCCAGTAAAGATTTGTCAAAATCTTTGAATAAATTGAATAAATAAATCTATTATACATCTTTAACTGCTATATTAGAACATTATGGTATTTGTGTAACTAAGAAAGATACTGTTATAATATCAGGATTTAAAAAAACTGATTATTTGTAGAGTTAAATATTTGCTATGTTATAAGGAATATGACCACCTTAAACAGGCTAAGGAGACCCTAATGAATGGCCAGATAGAGAAGGAAGCTCGATCAGATTAAAAGAGTAGCTTCTCACATTGGAGGAGGAGAGTGGGGATTTTATTCCATTCCTCTTCTAGGATTTAGAGCAAAGTTTATCAGCCTCCACACTACTGACATTTTAGGCCAAATAATTATTCATTGTGGGGAGGCTATCCTATGTTTTGCAGGATGTTTGCCAGTGTCCCTGCTTCTACACACTAAATTCCAGTAGCATCTTAGTTGTGATAAACAAAAATGTCTCCAAACATTCCCAAATGTGCCCTGGAGCCGGGGAAAGCAAACTCACCTCCATTTGCTAATCATTGATCTAGTTAGAGAGTCAAGCTGCAGAAGATTCTTCTGTCCTTGCATTACCTGCTTTCACATGGGGGAATGAAGAAAGGATTTTAACAGGAGAATGCCCGGACTTTAGGCTGGAAAAAGAAAAGCATTTTTCTTACTCAGCTTAGAGAATTGTCATAGAGAGATAATAACCTAAGTACTCATAGTCGTAAGTAAATGTCCTCGCAAGTGAATGTCCAGATTCTAGGAGGAATGTTGATATCAAGATATGTATTTGTCAAAGTTAATGTTCTTGTTTGTGTCTGTATATAAAGTTAATCCTTCTTAAAGGAAAGGTTAGGAATAAATAAAACTATTGTCTTTTACATTTAATTTTTTTGGGGGAAATTTTTTAAATATATAAAAGAATATAGGTTAAGAAACTGTATATCCAGTATGTATAATTGATAATATTTTATCATATCATTAGTATTTTATTAATATTTTATCATATTTGGACAATCTTATTTAAATAAAAATAATAAAATATTAATAATTATCAATAAATTAATAACAATGAATTTTCCAATCTGTTTTAAAATATGTATTTATACATAGGTATGTGTAAACAATATAGACCGTTTATTAAATTCACATAAATTATATAATACTGCATATATTTTTCTACAGTATACTTTTTTCCAACATGGATCTTGAGATTAAATATACATAGATTTATTCAGTCTATTAACTTTTGATTAGTATTGCATTACATGAATATACCACATTTGAAAAATCCATTTCCCTACAGATGTATTCCCTAGAGATAAACAACTTATTTGTTACAAATGTTTGCTATCACAGCGAGCACTGCGTCTGTGTGTGTGTGCATGAACACACACACTGTCTTATACATAAGAAATCCTTTAGGATCTATGCACATTTTTATGTTCACTAGGTAATTACCACATTGCTCTTCAAATGACAAGCATTAAGAGTTCCTCTTTTCCTGCGTTCTTACTAACCACTATTCTCTTCTCACTGTAACATTTGTCAGTCTGATGGGTGCGGGGTTATAGTTTTAAGTATATTTCCCTGATATAATATTATAATTAGGTAAGTTGATTATCTTTTTTGTTTTTGTTGCCCATTGTGTTTTCCTCCTCTGTGAATTTCTTGGTTGTATCTTTTGCCCAGATGCCTGCTGGCTTTGTTGTCCTTCTCTGTTTTATTTGTCAGAGTCATTTTAAATTTTCTAGTTACTAACCTTTTGTTTGCTTATGTTTGATGCAAATATGTTCTCCCAGCCTGTCTGTTAACTCTATTTATGATATCTGTTGACATACAGAACCTTAGATTTTCATTTTGGGATCTTAAGAATTTTTTTCTCAGCTCTAAGGCTTTAAATGTATTTTTATATATTTTCTTTTATACACATTTAGGGTTTTAATTAATCTAAAATTTATTTCTGTGCATGGTATAATGTTAGGGACCTAATTTTATTGTTTTTCACAGTCATTAGTTATGACACCAGCCTTCCCTGCTTTTGTACTGTTAGCTTTATCATAAATCAGGTTCCTATATATATATAGGGATCTGGTTCTGAGCTTTCTTATGGTAATCACCTTGATATCTTATGGGACAGGTCCCTGTTCCTTGTTATTTTTCAAAATTATTTTTCCTGTTCTTAGTTCTTTATTCTTCCATATAGATTTTAGAATCAGTTTTTTAAGTTTACTTTGAAAAAGAATCTTGCTGGGATATTGATTTTAATTTCATTTACTTTTATAGATTAAATTCAGAAAATTGATATTTCTATGATCTGGATTCTAGGGTGTCCATATTTATGAATGTAAGACTTTTAATTTATTCAGGGTTTTCCTGTTCTTCAGTAATACTTTACAATTTTACCCATGAATGTCTAGCCCATTATTGGGTAGATATTAATATATTCCAAGGTACCATATAGTATTTAATCCCTTTTAGGAATAGTATTGTTTTGTCTATTACATTTTCTAATTAGCAGTTATTAAATAGATAGGATTGCTAATGATTGTGGATATCCACCCATTGTGCTGAACTTTCTTACTTGTCTTAATGGCTTATCTGTAGATTCTCTTTGATTTCTTTGTGTGTACATAATAACATCATTACAAATATCAAAAATTTTATATATTTTTTTCTTAGATATCTTAAAGATAATTATATTCACGCTTGCTTTCAAAATATTTGAAAGTACTATCTCTTTGACGTTTATATATGGGCTTCAGTTTTAATAAAGTGATACTTAGATATGTTAAACTAAAAATTTGTTATCTTGAAGGTGATTGAGTTTGTGCATAAATACCACTTTGTAGTGTTTCTGTCTCCCCAAACAGATGTGAGCTTGTTAATCATAAAGTGCCTCTGTTAGACCTCAGGGTATTGCCAGCCTTGTGTATAGATCCCTGGACAGGAGAGTTTCTCAGTAACTGGTGGGGTGAGATCTGATACCTCCCTCCTGTTACCTCTTCTCCACTCCTTCATTCTTCCAGTAGAATAAGGTTTAAAATGCCAATCTTGGTTGCACTAAAAGCCCAGAATTCACCACTACACAATATATCTATGCAGCAAAACTACACCTGTACCCTTTAAATTTATAAAATAAAATAAAATGCCAATCTTAAAATGATGGGTAGCTGTGCCTTATGCTTGTTTAACATTTCCAGTTCAACTCAACAAGTGCTTTTTAAGTGCCTACTCTTCAGCCAGCACCATTTATTTACATGATGGTATAAGGATACGAGTAAAGCATGAGACGTATTTCTGTCTTCACGGAGCTTACAAGTCCAGTCATGAGTCTCATTATTCTTCTTAAATCCTCCAGACTCCCCATTGCCCTGAAAATAAATAATCATAATCAAAGAGATGATAATAGATAACTTTTTTTGAGCTAATAGTATATGTCAGGAGCTCTGCCAAGCATTTTTCTTGTGTCATCTTTTTTAATCCGCAAAAACCCTGGGAGGTAATTAATGTCATTATCCCAATTTTACAGATAAGGAAATAGAAGCTTAGAGAGGTTAAGTTGCTAAGTGACCTGTCCAGTGTCTTGCATAGCTAGTAAATGACAGAGAAAGTTTGAGCCTGTGCTTTTAAGCAATATACCATACTTTCTATCATGGCATGCAAGATCCCACACCTCTTGTCCTTTTGTTTCTTATCATCCGTAGTTCAGCCATACTGAACTACTTATAGGTTCTTAAACTTGGTATTTTCACTTTCGCTTTATATCTTTGAAAAAAACTATTTTTTTCTTTCAGGAAACTGTTTCCTTTTCTTTGTTTTCCCACTAACTGGGGGCTGTATCAGATTTACTCCTGGATCGTACATGGTTATCTAGCATATAATAAGTATAAGAGTATTTGTTAAGCTAGCTAGTAAATTGAAGGAAAAAGATACTCACATGAGCAGTTAACTCAAGAGTAGCATTAACTAGCATGTCTGCAATATAAATGGCAATAAAGGGGGTTAGTAAAGAGAGAAATGTATTAATGTTGTTGGCCCAGAATACTAAAGGAAGCTTTCTTTTCCATTAAGGTAGAATTATTTTGTCATCTCTACCTTTCCTTCAGTTTTGACTCTGAATATAACTACTCTCATTTTATCTCCTTGTTTATTAGTGACTTCATTTCATGGTGGTTTTTCCTAATCTCAATCTCAAGTCACTTTATAGACATCTCACTATTTTATTACTTTCAGATTCTTGCTTCCTCTGTCCCCTCTCTGCCTCCTGCCCATTCTTTTTCTTTTACACTATAGTGATTTTCAAGCATTTCAATTTTACACAAAACTTACTGTCAGAAATATATTTGGAAGTCCCACCGAGTGAATCTAATTTACTCGTGTTGAAATTTAGACCCATAGATTTAAATAGATTATACTTTAGACTAAATCTACTAAATAAGTTTCATGTCACTTAGTTTCTCCAAGGTAAAATCAGATGTCTTCAAACACTCTCAGATTGTAGAGCTGAAGTTTTCTAAAACCTTGTATGTATCAAAATGTATATTACTCATTTTATTCATGCCTCACTTTCAATGCCTTTGTGTGAAATTTGTCAAAATGTCTTACTGCATGTTCTTGCTGTGGAAGTTGTAAGATATAGTTTTAATAAATAAAATAGGAAAAATTCTTCAATGATGAAAAATTTAAAAGGTAAAAGAATATGCGATTGTTAACAGTTTTAAAATTTGGTTTTGTTTTGTACCATTTCTTAGTATTTTGTTTATGTAGGTAAATACATTTGATTAGTTGACTTGGTTCTTTTCAATTTATTATATTGTTGTATAAATGTTACTGCTTTTATAGTCTTTAATATTATTAAGAAAAGTAAATGGTGTTTTGATTGTTGTCAATTATGAGCGTTTTAGCATCTGATCTTTCCCTGTGCTCTCCTCTTTTTTCTACCACTTTTATATGCAGCCAAATGATTTTGATTGCTGCTCATGAAACAAAGAGCTACTTGTGACCAATCTTTCCTATTATGTTAGTTTCATAATGGAAAAATTTCGGAGTAATACGTTATTGTCTTTGTATGTGTTATATAAAGCAAGTTGCCTGATGACTTGACTAAATAAACCAAGACTAAAGACTGGAAATCAAAAATGAACAATATTCATTCAGTACATTCAGTATGCTTAAAAAAAAGTGCTAGCTGTTTGCACTGTTGTTGCTTGTTCTCATACTTTTGCTTTAAGATAAATCACATCTGATTTTTTATTGCACTTATGAGAACTTATAAGCAGATGCTTTTTTCTGTTTTTTTAAGACAAAGCTGTATACAAAAGATGTTGTTCACTGTACCTTTGTCTCTAATTATTCATTTTATTTTACTTTTGAATGGATACTTTTATTTTTGATTGAGGACCAGCTAATGGTCTAATTACTATAAGAATTAAGATTTTATCAGATTTTTATTTATAACTTATTTGAATTCTAGTATAGTCTGCCCTGCTTGATTTATAACAAACTTATTTTATTTTTTTTATTTTTTTTATTTTTTGAGATAGAGTCTCACTATCTTGCCTGGGGCGAGTGCCGTGGCATCAGCCTAGCTCACAGCAACCTCAAACTCCTGGGCTCAAGCAATCCTACTGTCTCAGCCTCCCGGGTAGCTGGGACTACAGGCATGTGCCACCATGCCCGGCTAATTTTTTCTATATATATATTTTAGCTGTCCAATTAATTTCTTTCTATTTTTTTTTTTTTTAGTAGAGACGGGGTCTCGCTCTTGCTCAGGCTGGTCTCGAACTTCTGAGCTCAGAACGATCCGCCCGCCTCGGCCTCCCAGAGTGCTAGGATTACAGG
>RJWJ010007461.1:0-57520 GCA_004363605.1 Indri indri
TTGGTGTGGTATGTAAAAAATGCATTGCCATATCCAAGGTGTCTACTCCCAATCATACCTATAAGATTATATTATCTTTTAACATATGTATCTTATCTTTTAGAAATTTTGTAGTTTTTCTTTTCACATTTAGGTCTATGAGCCTTTTGAAGTTGATTTTTGATAAGGTTGTAAGTTATGTGTCTAGATTCATTTTTTTGCATGTGGATGTCCAGCTTTTTCAGCACTATTTGCTAGAAATATTATCTTAGCTCCATTGCATTGCATTTGCTCCTTTGTCAACTATTAGTTGACTATATTTATGTGGGCCAATTCTGGGCTCTCTTTTCTGTTTCGCTGATGTGTTTGTCTAGTCTTCTGCCAATACTACATTGTCCTAATTACTATAGTTTTATAGGTAGTCTTAAGTCAGGTAGTATCAGTCCTCTAATTTTGTTCTTCTCTTTTAATATTGTGTGGGCTATTCTGGGTCTTTTGTCTCTTCATATAAACTTTAGAGTTAGTTTTGTCAACTTCCACAAAATAATTTGCTATTATTTTTATTGGGGTTGTATTGAATCTATAAATCAAGTTAGGATTCTACAGATACAGAATTGTATATACTAACCTAGTATCCTGCAACCTTGCTATAATTGCTTATTAGTTCCAGTATGTTTTTGTTTCTGTTTCTGTTCTTTCTCTCTCTCTTTTTTTCTTAGTTAGCCCAGTTAGAAGCATATTGATTTTATTGATCTTTTCAAAGAACTGGCTTTTGGTTTCATTGATTTTCTCTATTGATTTCTTATTTTTAATTTTATTGATTTCTGCTCTAATTTTTATGTCATTTCTTTTGTTCACTTTGGATTTAGGCTGTAGGCTGTAGCAGTGATCAGCTATGTGAGTGCGCAGCTTCCCTGTTTCTCTTTGATGCGGGAGGATGGAGGTCTTTGAAATCTTTTGTCTTTCCCCAGGTCTGTGGTCTTCTTAGTAGTGTGAATTGTAATGGCACACTCAGTTTAATCTCTGAATAAGTAGGTAGTGCTTGTGGGTAGGAATCAACCACACTCTGTATGATTGAGTCAGTTAATTCTGTAAAGAGTGTGTAAGTTGACCTGTCTGTCAGTACATGGTGCTTACCAGAAGGAAAAAAACTGAAATGTTATTTTTGGGGCTTCTGACTGGTTCTAGTCTCTCAGGAGAAGCACTGGAATGCCCTAGGTGGTGGGTGGGGCCCTGGAACTTTCAGGTGAGTTCTTATTCTCTGCCACAGCAGAGGCAGGTGGGGGAATGAGGCTGGGCAGGACTGCACTGGGTGAGCTTATCCTCAGGCTCCACAAAAGCTGGCAAGGTATCTGCTTCAGCAGGGATCAAAGGTCTGCTCCCAACTTCTGGGCAACGCCACCAGGGAGGGGCTGAAGTGGCTCCAACCAACCAGAAAGTCAGCATGTGAAGGTGGGGCTGTCTGAGATTCATAATCTGGCAGTCTGGGGTTGGCCTTGCTCCTCTCCACCCTCCCTTGCTCTGTAGTTTCGCCCTGGCATCTGCTGGCAGGCAAGAGCTCAAGGCAGTCAAGCTCCCTTATGACTGTGATGCAGGCCAGGAAGTTCCCTACCCAGGATCCCAGCTTGGGCTGAGAGCGCAGCCTTCCTGTGGAAGGAGGGGTGCTCCATGAGCATGCTGCAGCTAGGAACCACACTGCACTCTCTCCCTTGATCTGCTCATGTGGGAACCCTTACCTCCTGAGACTAATTCACACATCTCCCCTCCATGCCCTGAGCAACATGATCAAAACCTGGGGTAAAGGATCTGGCCTGTGGGCTCATCCCAAGCCCCTGAAGACCAATCCCTGACCATGTCAGGGAGAAGCATGCTGGTACCAGGTTGCCCATGGGGTAACCAAGCTGGTTCAATGTCCCTCTGCCTTGGGGTGTGCCCCACTCTGAGGGAGTCATGGGGTGAGCAGCACTAAAGAGGGCTGGTGTGCAGGAAGCTCACAGTCCAAGCACCCCTCAGTCCACTGCAGGACCCCAAGAGAAGAGGTCTGACCCCCACTCTCTGTAGAAGCCTCAGTGTGGTGGCTCAATTGTTTCTCTTGGTAGCATGGGTGAGGGAGGGAAACAGGAGAAATAGAGTCTGGATGGAGGAAAGCTTGCACTCTGGTTATGTCCATCCCTCACTCCGGGAGGCTGCCCACCCAGAATGTCCAGGCACTGGAGTCATGCAGATCTCCTGGGACCTGCTGGACCTCTGTGGCTTCTGCACTCTGGACTAGAGTTGGGAAATGTCTGCGTGGAAATAGACAAGACAAAATCTGAGGAGTTGATGCCCCCTGGGGAGGACCAAGGCACACAATGGGTAGAGAAGCAATATGGTTCCTGCTGTCCCAGCTTGGGTCTGTGGAGATAGGAGGTAGCCCAGAGGGGCTGGGAGCCTGGTGCCCTGTCCACAAGAAGCTCCCAGCTCACTGGTGGCAGCAGCTTCTGGGCTTTTGTGGGCAGAAAGTCTCTCTAGCAGCTTGAGAACCCACTGTCAGAGATGCAAGGGAGGGAGAAACCACTCCACTTACTCTTCTCACTGGACTCCAAGCCTCTCAGGGGTTGATATCTGCTGATACCTTGCTCCTTCCTGCTCTGCTCTGCAGCTTCTTCCTCTGGAGTCTCCTGAAGGTTCTGGTACCCTTCCCTCAGACCCACACCTGATCTCTGTTTGGCTGTTCATTTTTTCTCTTTCATCTGAAACTTCTTATTGAGATACTCTGGCTGCTTGTGTCTCTGGTCAGCCATCTTGCCTCTCTCCTTCCTACTTTTGATAGCTGCTTTAAAATTTTTGCTAGATAATTCTAACATCCCTGCTATCCTGGTATTGTAATCTATTGTTTGTCTCTTTTGATTTTGTGTGAGATCCCCCTAATTTTCATATGATGAATCATTTTTTATTGAAACCTGGAGTTTTTTTTGTGTTAAGTTATGGCTCTAGATCTTATTTAAGCCTACTATTTTAGCTGGATTTCTCTGACATCACTCAAGAAAGGAGGGTCCTTAATCATTACTGTCAGATGGCTATAGAAATCCAGGTTCCTTAGTCTTTGTTGACACTTAGATGGTCTTTTTACCACTAAGTAAAGGGTAGGAATTTCAACATCCCATGTAGTCTCTACTGACAATGCAGTGGAGATGATCTCATTACTGCTACATAATTATAAAAGTCTTATTTCTCCACTAACATTTTGTGACTCCACCCCAGCAGGGGGAGGGGTACCTCATTATTGCCAGGAGGGGATGAAAGTGTAGACTTCCTGCTTGATCTCTGCTGTAGGTCAACACCAATGATTGCGGAGTCAGGCTCCTAAGTAGTTTACTACAGTAAAACTGCCTCTAAATAGAAAAGTTGAATTCTCCATATGAGAGGAGACATCTGAACTCTGAGAAATCAAATCTAGTGAAAAATGAAAGAAAAATATATCTTATGATTTTGCTGTGGAAAGTTTTCTTTTCCTGTCAATCCTTACTTAACCTGTTTATTTTGGATTCCTCTATTTCTTCCATCATGTGTGTGTGTGCTTTTCTTTTTTTGTGGTTCTGGAGACCACAAAATTGCTTAAGACTAAGCAATTATATTCTTAGAGGAGATGTAGCAGCTTCACAGAAATATTTTGATCTCCCTGAAATAAAATACTTTTGCAGTGTTGTGTCTGCATGCTGTTCTCTCCCTGCAATCCAATTCTTTAAGAGACAACTTTACGTGGGTTAGCACATCTCTGTAAAAAATTCTCTTGTACCAATTTCCCCAGGCCAGAAATCTCCATTGCATAAATCTCACGGTATATCGTTCTTAAAGAAAAGAGTCATTTTTATAAGGAAATCAAAATCTTGATCACATATTGCCAACATGGCCAATTAAATATTTTTTAACTTATCAACAGACTTTATTTTTCTTCTGCTTCATGTCAATTAAGTACATGAATTGAAACTGTTTATGGAAATTACTTTTCATGGTGGAGAGGGTTTCTGACCAAAACTTCCCTTATCTCATGTACAGTTCTCACAGTGTGCAGAATCAACTTCAAGAAGCCGTAAAGGAAATTAGACTCTAAGACGCTTCAGCATTTTAAAGAAAATGTCAGAAACTATTTATGTTCAGATTCTAGGACAAAGAAATCTCAATCCAGAAAATAGATCTAAGCATGAAGGATTTTTAAATGCTACAAAAGCAAGTATATTGCAAAAATGATTTATTTTGATGGGGCCTTATGACAAAGTACAAGACTGTCCACTGGAAGCACTAATTTTTCTTTCCAAATCTTGAGGGTACTAGTTAATTATGATCATTATTGCATTTAATGTTATTAGAGATAGTATCTAGCTGAATATTAAAGATAATATCCAGTTCTGCCATCTCAGCTAGAGAGATTTATCTAAGATTTAGCTTGCAAAAAGAAATGATAGGGAAATGGAAAATGGCCACAGTACTGCAGCTTATGAAGACTTGTCAAAGACAAGTGAAGAAGAATTTAGAAAAAAAGCTTTACACAGTCCTATTCAAATCCAACGTTGTTCTTCTACAAGTATTTTATGATTCTTCTTCTTCTTTATTTCCCCAGCCATATTTTTTAAAATGTTTGCATTCCATTACAAAGAGATTGTTGGTTGCGTAGAAAAGAGGGGTAAAAAGATCCATTACCAAGGATTTTTCAGGCTTCTTGCCTTTTGGTTCATGCTGTGTTCCTTAGGAAGCAATTTCCCTCATGAACTTATTTCTTTTGCTATATTAATACATTAATATAATATAATATAATCTAATATTAACTATCTCCTGTCCTACACTGTTCATTCATTCCCAAAGATTAATGCATATACACTCCTGCCTGGGGCACTTACAAATCAAATGTCTCCTCCTAGGTTATATATGAACAGCATATACTTAGGGCCATACTGTAGATGAAGAATTTTAGTATTCAAGGTCTATCGTAAGGGGGAAAAATGTTCACTGTTTTCTTCATACTTAAAATTAAACTATTTTATCCAGAGTAGATCTAGATGTTGTTGTCCTTTCATAAATCTTACCTGGCACACAAAAACTTTCAACTGTGAGTTCAGCTCATTTTTTAGCTCATCTTCTCTTTCACCTTTGATTATTATTTTTATTCCATTTGCTCAGGTTTCCCTCTAGTATCATCGATTATCCACAGGATAAATCTCCATTGTATGTCCATCATGTGTATTATCTGTCTCACCTTTGTCATGGTTTTGACTTAATTCTCAGACAGTTCCATAAATTTGTAATTCACATATTAACATCAGTGGGCCTGGGAGTACGGTGGATGCTGTTATGCACAGACACAGTCAAATTTCTTATGTAGTGGATATATGTGGTTAATCCTGGCTCAAATGAGGTGAAATCTTCTCTTTCAGCACAATGTGAAGCAAGCTGTAATGCTTACTGCTCCAAAGGAATTGCTTGAGAAACTATAACTCCCAAACTACTCTGTTCTCACATCTTTTCTTATCTCTCCAGCTTCTTTTACTGCATTAACACTCAAGGATTCAAGGATGCAATGAGCTGTTCTCCTCTTGGGTTGTGCCGTGGATAGGGGAAAAGAGATGTAGTCAGGCCCCAGCTCTGTCAAAGCACAAACATCTCTGTTTTGCTTTGTATTTAGGTAAGAATCATATTTCTGAGAAAGGTTTACTCAGTTCTGCTGAATTGAAATGGTCTATTTGTTTTTCTCTGTGACTCAGCTATTCTGTTTCAGATGTCAAAGTTTGTGTCAGAGATCAAAGCTGATATTTTCCAATATGACCCCATATGGTGATAAAGATAATAGAAATACCTGGATCTCTTAATTTTTTATTTTTTTTACAACATTTACTTCCACCTGTTATATAATCATTTGCCTATTGTCTGTCTCTCTCTACTGGAATATAAGCTCCTTGTGAGAAGAGAATTTGATTGCTTTATTGACTGCTAGCTTCTTAGTGCCTTGCACATAGTAGGTGCTTAGGATATATTTGCTAAAAGAAAGGAAGGATACAATGGTGATTATCAGGCTCTTCGCTTCCTTGAATCTAGTGTCACAATATATAGATATCCAACAATGCGGATAAATGATTCGGGAAGGGAAGGTGTATGGTTATTTTAGAAGGTGCCCGAAATGCATCTTCATAGAGATGTCAACTGGAAATTTAGATTGGAAATCTGAAGCTGAAGGGACAATTTGAGCTGAGGGAGAGACTGAGGGTTCATAGCATCTATGTAGTATTTGGTGAATGAAAAGCACTTGGCATGCTTTGTAGCATAAGAGGACCAGTGGGCTGAAGACTTAACCTTTGGGCACAAAGGTTAATGTGGAAACTAGAGAAAATCTTTTTACATTTTTACATAACTATAGCCCAAATAAAAAAAACTAAGTAAAAGAACAAATACTACATATTAAAGGGTGATTGGTTGGAGACATCCAGAGATATTAAGAGATTTATCTCTAGTAGCTGTGTCTTTATATTTCAAGTGGGGATAAAATCTATGGGGCTATATATTTATAATTCAACAAATTAAAAAAAATTTAGGGAGCAAATTTTTATCCCTCTCTCTGGAGGGGAAAGGAACATCTACATAGCAGTTTCTATGGAAGCTCCCAGATTCATAATTTCAGGATTCCTCTCCTACAGTGCCAAGACAGGGGGGAGCCACATTTGTATGTACAGGGTGATATCTGGCTCCCATCACACCACTCTGAAGAGAGAGTAGGGTACTGGGAACAAACATAGTTATTGCTGTAAAGTAATAATGCTACACCTCTGATCCAAAACCTTCATGTTTGATTAGAAAAAGATAAATAAATATATTTATTTAAAAATCATGTTCATCAATACTTATAGGCCAAGGAGAGGAAAAAGAATTCAGAAAGATGGATGAGAAATGGAAGAGGGTGATATCTGGTAGACAACTGAGTCTGACATTCTGATAACTCCAACACCAGATATCTGAGTGCAACCTTATGGGGCCCCCAAGTTGGGACCATCCAGCTGAGTCCAGTTAACCCCAGAACCATGAGGGATAATAATACATAGTTTTAAATTGGGAATGGTGTTATTAATATATAGCAATAGGTAGTGTACCTCAATGTACTTCCTATGTTGACCTGGAAATACTCAAGAAACTGAACTACCTGAGATTTGCAAGCCTAATCATACTGACATGTTTTGCCAAGTATACGCTCTGTATTTACCACACAGTTAATTGTAACTTTTAAAATTTTCTGTGCTAGAGTGCTTATTTTCTCTAAGCCTCCAACTCAGTTTTCCATGGGACAATTTCACTGTGTCTCTAATTACTCCAAAGCACACAACTCAATATTCCTTTCCAAAGTCATTTATGTTGCCAGGGAAGTCCTGCAAATACATTGTATAGGGAGAATACTAGGTTCCTCTCTTAGTATTTTCTTTGTTTAAGACAGTCGAATTACATACAGAAAAATAAATATATCTTTCTATCCTTTGAGAGGTCCCATGAACACCTGACAATTGCATGAGAATATGCAATTGTTTGCATTGGTGTTGTTTTTGAGAAAATGGTCTATTTTGAGTATAGTTTTCCTGAAGATTGAATGCTGATATTATTTCACCATAGGACACAGGCATTTCTCAGCAAGGAGGCAATATGTGGTAATGATGGCTTATATTTTAAAACTACCTTTAAGTTGTCAAAATGCTTTCACATATGTTTATAAAATTACAGAGCATTAAAGTGAAGAAGGATGTTAGACAATGACAAATCTAACCCTTTCATTTTCCAAACAAGGTCAATGGAGGCTAGCAGGTGAAATAATTTGCACACGAACATTTAGCTAGTTGGTGGCAGACCCGGATTCTTTGGTTTCTGCCTACTTAGTATGATATCATTTCTGCCTTGGAAGACCCCTCCGTGGTAAATGCAGTGTGATGTGTTTGGATAGTTTTACGATGAAGGGGTTAAGGCAAAATATCATTTTTTTAGTCATTAAATTAAGGTCAAAGTGGTAATTTAAAGCAGAACCCCAGACACCATTAAAATCCTTCATCATCCCAGCAATTTCACTCTAGGCATATACCCAAAAGAAATGAAAACATACATACACGCAAAATTTTTTACACGATATTCATAGCAGCATTGTTCATAATAGTCCAAAAGCAGAAACAAATGAAATTTCCACCAAATGATGAGTAGATAAACAAAATGTGGAATTTCTGTACAATGGAGTATTATTCAGCAATAAAAAGGAATGAAGCAATGATACATCCTACAACACGAATAAGTCTTCAAAACATTAAGTGTAAGAATCCACATGCTGTATGATTCCATTTATATTAAATATCCAGAATAGGCAAATCTGTGGAGTCAGAAAGTAGGTTAGAAATTGCCTAGGGCTGCAAGGGATGGGAGAATGAAGATGACTACTAAAGGGTACAGGTTTCTTTTTGGAGTGATGAAGATGTTCTAAAATTGATTGGAGTGATTATTGCACAATTATGTGAATTATATACTTTAAATGAGTCCATTGTTAAACATATGAATTACATCTTAATAAAATCCA
This sequence comes from Indri indri, assembly GCA_004363605.1. NCBI lineage: Eukaryota > Metazoa > Chordata > Mammalia > Primates > Indriidae > Indri > Indri indri. The sequence continues at coordinate 8,549 of RJWJ010007461.1, forward strand.
CCAGAAAAAAAAAAAGACTACAGTTTATCTTGACCTTGGAAACTAAGATGAGATTTATTTATTTATTTATAGATAACTTGTTTATTTTTTTATTTATTCAGGATATTATGGTGGTACAAACATTTTGGTTACATATAATGGGTTTGCCCCGCCCAAGGAGGGCCACAAGCATATTCCTCCCCCATACAGTGTGTTCCACTTCCCACAAACCCTGCAGACTAGCACCCAATGAGTATTACTACCATGTGAGAATCTTAGTGTTGATCAGTTAGTACCAATTTGATGGCGAGTACATGTGGTGCATGTTTTTCCATCCTTGTAATACCTCACTTCGAAGGATGGGCTCAATCTCTACCCAGGATAACATAAGAGGTGCTAGATCACCATTGTTTTTTGTAGTTGAGTAATATTCCATGGTATACATATACCACATTTTATTAATCCACTCATGTATTGATGGGCATTTGGGTTGTTTCCACATCTTCGCAATTGTGAATTGTGCTGCTATAAACATTCGAATGGAGATGTCTTTTTTATAGAATGTCTTTTTTTCCTTTGGATATATGCCTAGTAGTGGGATTGCTAAAATGAGATTTAAAAGTGGCACATTGTGTCATAATTTTATCATCAGTGATGTGTCAAAACATCACTCTATATCCTATAAATATATACAATTATTATGCGTCAATTAAAAACAAAATAAAACTTTAAAAAATGGCACAGATCCCACATAAGATTATATCCTAGAACACTGAAATATGCCAGCTGAGTAGTTCCATTAAAGTAAGATTTAAGCTAAGTTGTGATCTGTTGCCAATGTAGGTCAAATTTGCCTAGAGCAGTATTTTCTCCAGTGTGGTAAACATTCTTTTGAAGGTACAGATGATAATTTGAAGGGGACCTCAGATTTTAATTAACATGAAATGAATTATTTGATGCTGGTATTCTGTTTGTGATAGTAATATAAATTGTCCTTTTAAAGTATATTAATTTGAGTGAAAAATAAATTAAAGAAACAAAAATACACAAATATTAGTACAGTTGGTATGATTATATGGTAAAAATCATGAAGATGGTCCATGAACAATTAACTCTTGGGAAACTCTAGTCCAAAGAAAATTTCTTCTCCCAGGGCTCGGATTATTCTCTAATCTTTTCCAACAATAGTAAGCTGTTGGTTACAGAAAGGGAACAACTAGATGTGTGTAGATAGATGGCTCAAAATCACCTGTTCTCAAACCAAGAAGTAACATGGCTTCAGACGGCAAATTAAAAGAGGCTCCCTTTGATGTGAAAGATCACACCTGACATTGGATGCAAGGAAATACTGAAAAGAATAAGCGCTCTTGTGCTCAAGGAATTTGGATTTGAATATTGGTCTGTGACTTGTAGAACTTGGAGCACATCACATATCTTTGAGTTTGTGTCTTATTTGTGAAACAGAAATAGCAGGACTTGTTTTAATAAGGGGGTTGCGAGGATTAAGTAAAATAATGAAAGTACTATAGTGTATATTACCTGACATAGAGTAGATGATTAAAGGCTGGCTTCCTGCCTTCTACAGAAGGTTGTACAATCACATCCCATGGAACAGAGTGGAAAGTTAATTGGCTGCGCCATTCTGTCAAGAAGATGTATGTTAGGGCTCTTGCAGGGTTGGAGGGTGAGGCCCTTAGGTTTTTCCAAGTCAATTGCAGTTACTGGTCAGTCACACCCCATGGCCGATTAGCACATTCTCTAGACAAAGTTCACTTTTTTTAAAAGAAAAAAACTTCCCTGTCTCACTCTGCCATTCTGATTATTATTCTAGACCCCCTTGTTCCTTATGCAGAATTTTTGGGTTTTGTTGTGTTTGGTGATTGCACCTTTTCTCCATAAAAACTGAAATATCATTCTGGGGATTCCTTTGGGGTCCCAGATGCTTCCTACTAGAGAAAACTGATTCTCAGAAGCCTGGCAGGTAAGTACGTTTATACATGGAGCAGAAATGACTTCCCTTTGAGTCCTATTGGCCCATTCACATGAAATACATAATTGGTTGTTTACTCAGTCTGCAATGTGAGGTGGTAAACAGAGCATGGGCTTTTAATTTTTTACACACTTGCATGTGCCTCCTGGCTCTAAGTTTTATTAGCTTTGTAATCTCTTGAGTCATTTGCCTCACTTCATCTCAGAGTTCTCTTTGATGAAAATGAGAAGAGAAAGAAATGAAGAGTGAGAGAGGAAAGAAGGGAGGAAGAAGTGAGGAAGGAGGGGAGGAAGTAAAGAAAGAAGGAAGGGAGGAAGGCAGGGAGGGAGGAAAGAAAGAACAATATTAATACTCTTTTCACCAAAATGTTAGGAGAATAAATCCAAAAGGGGTTATTTGGGAGATAATTAGACTAAGCACTTATTAAACACTTTGCTCCCTCTTTTCCTCCTTCCTCCCTTTTTGGATTGGATTTTGGAGTTTGAAAGCATTTGTTAAATAATAATTTGCATAGATATGATGGGTGGAGATTTAAAAAGCCGTTAGGGAGTAGGTCTAACTACAACTCAGATAAGACAAAAACGTATTTAACATAAATTGGATTGTGGAGCAATGGTCAGGAACTGCGCATAAAAGCTAATAAAAACCCTTACAAGTATCTCTAGGAAGCCTTCACTGGGAGAGTCTCCTTTCCCCTATATCATCTCATTACAGTGACATTTCAGTCAATATATTTTCAACTTGATAAATGATTGGTTTTGTCCTTAGGCAGCAAATACAGTTTCTCTAGTGAGCTTGTCATACTCAGAGAAACACTAAAATGGGGGCTATATTATTAGTCATTTTATAGATGAGGGAATTTGGGCTTACTGAGATGAAGTAACATGTCCAAAGTCATATAACTAGGGATGGAGCACTCAGACTCTGTTCTATCCAACCCTAGAGACTTTACTCTTTGTCACCGTGTTTTACAGCCTCTCCAGGTCTTGAAGAAAGTGAAGAGAATAGGTTATTTGGCAGAGAGCATGTGTGAAGGGTATTCTGCCAGCTTCCAGCAATTACAAGGTGAACACCTTAGCATGTTCTGAAGGGACAGACACTATATTAATTGGCATATCTGGAGCAGGGGAATGGATTAACCACTGGAAGATACTGGAGCATTTTGAAATAATTATCTTTCTTTTGCTTCGTAGGTTACGCAGAAAAAAATTACTTTGCCATGAGTTTCCTTTTTCTTATTCTTGCTAAAATCTCCAAAATCACAGTAGTCTGGGTTAGTATTTCTGCACATGTGCACATGGAGACCAACACTTTACATTTGCAAATGGGAAAAACCATCATTATTTGAGGTGAGGAAAATGCAAATAGACCTTATCTTCTGAACGTTGAAGTGAATGATCCCAGTTTCTGGGAAGTCATCCACTACCTACTAGTGTCATTTGTATAATAATCCAGGGAATGCATAATTCTACTTCTTTTTAAATGATGCAACATGGGTACATAAAAAGATATGATCAAACTGCACTTAGGGAAATGTGTTTTGTCATTTCCGTGGGGTGAGTGTTGGAAGGTATATGGGGTTCTTTCTTAAAGTGAAGGCTGGTATTGGAAATATGATACACTGGATAAAGTTTGCCTTTGAGGCACCTCTTTCTCTCCTTTCTGTGACCCTCTCCTACCTCCCAGAATGCTGTTACTTCATGTGGCTGCTCAGACTGGCTCATTCTTTGGGTTTAATGTATACATCAAACCCTGCCCCCAACTCAAATTCCCGGAGCAACAGTGGTAAAAACATGTCTATTTCTCTAATCTTGAGTGCATCAAGCATATCTCATGCCTTGTGACTTAAAGCAGGGACCAGAGAACAACAACCAGCTGCAACAGCATCAGCACCATCTGGGAATTTTTTAAAAACGCAGAAATTTGGGCTCTATCTCAGACTGGTTGAGGCAGAATGTGCATTTTAACAAGATTCCCAGGTGACTGAGTTTGGAGAAGCTCTGCTTTTGAGACCCACCATGTTCTGTGGGAGAAAAAACACAGATCAGAATTTCCCAAGTATGATGTCTCAGCATAGTGTACCAATTCCGTGTGATCTTAACATGTGCTACAGTATGAGGGTGATTTGTTCAAGTTGGTTTGGGAAACTCTGGGCTATATTATGTTAAATTAAATGGGCAATGATAATGAAGATGATAATGATGAAAATACTAACATTATTACTATTACTACTACTATTGGCTGCCATGTTTGAATACTTATAATTAAATATTGATATATCAAGGTCTACTTGAAAATTTTTCTCATTTATTTTTCAATGATTCAATGAGAAAGGTAAAATACATTTCATGTGTAGAGAAACTAAGCTTCAAGAAATTAAACACATGCCCCAGAGCCACACAGCTAGTCAAGTAGAGCTTAGGTTGAAACTTGGACAATCTGGCTCCAGAACTAAAATAATTTTTTGACCCCACTGAAGGTTTTATGGACCTTTAGAATTCTGACTGCTTTATAAATCTCCAAACCAGAGATGTAACTATAAAAGTTTCCCAGATGAATCTGACATAGAAGGGATAGAACAGCTCTCTAGAACAGATTCCTCACAGTGTCTGGGAGCCATCTCCTTTTGTCCTAGCTTCACAGATGGTGCTGGGCATGATGTGACAATGGGCACTTCATGTCTAACTTTGGGTACTGACAGACCTAAAATCCCTTGACTGGCCTGTGAAGAGTATGGGAGTCTCTCTACTAAAATCATTTATTGTCTTTAAGCACTGAAAAAACTTTTATTTTGTTTAAGCCTTGTTTTTTTAACTCTTTGTTAGCTATCCAAAATCAAAGGACCCTGGATTCTCTTTCTGAACCTAGTGATGAGCCAAATTCAGTTTTTCTCAAGCTCAAATTTTATTTCGAGTCTCATTCCCTAAGCTTAAAAATTGGTATGAGTTTTGCTTTCTGCCTTGGGCTGGATATTCTCTGTTTTCTCCTCTGGATTCATTTTCTCCTCCTCTTCTGACTGCTCTCATCACCCAATAGCCAGCCTCTATCAATTGCCTTACTAGGCCTCCCTTGCTCTCTAGCTTGTGGTTATATCCAACCACCAAGCATGGGAGATCAGAATGAAGATGGAGAGAGACATCAGGCTATGTATTCACTTTGCTCTCTCTCTGCTGGACTACAAATTTAACACTTCCCCTGCCAAATGTCACACCTCCATCTAGGTGGCTCTGCATTACAGTTGCAGCAGATCATCCCAGGCTCTTTCAAGTCCAGGGGAGGGGACAGATCCCTGTAGTTAGGGTGATTTACTGTCTCTTGTTGATTTCCCTTAATTTTGTCCACATATCTGTAAATAGTCCTTTATTAAACTCTTCTTAGCTTTACCATTTTATTATGCCTCTGTGTCCTGCCTGGATCTTGACCGATACAGAAGCCAAAATATAATTAATTATATTTAAATCAAAACATTACTTAAATTATTTACTCATTGCATTGCTTAACTTCTTCCTCATATCTTCCCCTATTTCCTAAATCTTAAAATAAAGTAAGTTGGGTGGTGTAAAGGCAATTTATATAACCAAAGCATTTATACCCCCATAATACTCTGAAATAAATAAATAAATATAATAAAAAAATAAAATAAAATAAGAAAGTGTTCCAGAAAATGCGCCATGTTTCTCCATTGGCTTTTTTCCAAAGGTATTATGAATACTTCAGATGGAAAAGGATTCTGTGAAGCTACTATGAACATTCACACTTGAGAGACATGAATAGAGTAGAAAGTAAAGCCCTGGGGCTCTAATTTCTTCTCCTCAGAGGAACATGATGTAAACAGAGGAAAACCTTGTGAACCACAGTAATAGGATGTCCTAGTGGGTTAGGGACAAGAGTGAGTTCTGGACAAAGAGGGGATGTTATCAAGAAGAGTGCTATGGAGAAACAAAATAAGAGGAAAAAAACCTCCATCACTGGAAAGTGCCTATGGCCTTAGCAGGAGTGAGAATGTGGGAATGAGAGACCAAAGATGTATTTATATTTGTGACAGATGTCAATATTAGAGCATCTCTGAATGGAGATGGTGGCTGTTAGAACATGGAAGCCCCTCTGGAGGGAAGAGACACCTGGACAAGGTCAGACATGCGAATAGTGCCAGGGTTTGAAAAGAGTAAGGGCAACTAACAAAATAGTGAGAAGCACTTTGGAGAAGGGAAAGTAAGCTAAGGGGACAAGAAGGGCTGTGAGAATAGCCTCCCAAACACCATAAGCATAAAGAGAGAATCCTCATGAGCATGCTGATAAAATGGCTGCCTGATATGTGTCCCCCTGGGAAATGATCAGCAAACTCTGTGTTGTTAATAACGATGACTGTCAGGACAGCAGTTTTGATCTGGATCACAGGAAAATGAGAAAAACAAGAACTAGAATTTCTTTAATACTGTATTAAGCACTTCACCAGAGTAGTCTCATTTTTATTCTTTTAAAGAGGTTATTTTTTGCCTTTATTTCATATCCAAGAGAGCTGAGGTTAAAATTTACTAGCATAGGGTCATAAGACTAGGAAATACCAGAGCATTAGTCAAACTCAGTGTGCTCTGAATCTGGAGTTGACTCTATGAAGCATCCTTCTCCTACAGTCCAGAGAGGGTCACTTTCCCGCCTCATTATGGATGACGTAATCAGCTGAAAGCAGTCAGTAAAGATGTGAAATAATTCAGACAATTGGGAAAAACAGGGATTTGTACATCTGAGACCTAAAGAAAGTGGCCTATGACCTGGAAAGAGGAAAAATCAAGGAATTCCCTGGGAGAGACAGTTTTAAGCTTGCCATCTGTGGCCAATGAAGTTAATAAGGTGAAACTCCATATTTTGAACTTACATTAACCATATGTATTATGCAGTTATACCCTACAGCTCTCTCCCACTCCAAAGAATCTCACTTAGACATCAAAATATATTTAAAGTACCAGACCACACCACAACTAAATTGGGAACACTGATCTCACATTTACTATGCATGAAAATCACCCAGGACTAACAGATAAAACAGATTCCTACAGCCCATTTCTAGAGATTCGGATTCCATAGGTCTGGAGTGGAACCCAGGAATCTGCATTTATAACAACCACCCCAGGTGACTCTGATGGAGGTTTACATGCTTGTCCCATTGGTTTTGAAGCAGCTCTGATCTGAAATCTGATCTAGGAAAAGTGATCTTAGCAGGAAAATGGGGATATATGGCAAATATGTAGATAAAGCTAAGGTTGATTGGTGTAATTCTCTATATTTTTTTTACCCATTTTTCTCTCTTTCTGCTTTGTCTCCATATCATTGTCCACTTGTTTATCAATTCACTCTTGGAGCATCTAAGAGAATCTCTTATTGAGGTTCCTAAAAAAAATTATTTTCCACCCACTACCTCATCCAATGTGATATATCCTAAAAGGGTAACCTTCCCATACCTATCTCATAATGTCATTCTTCCCCGCAAAAACCTTCAAGTTTTAAGCTTAAGAGATAAAGTCCAGTCTCCTTGACTTAGGATTTGAAGTTCTCTGAAATCTAGCCCTTTCTTACTCCTCTACATGTTTCTTAGAACAAGCTTGTCTCCTTCTTTAGCAAATGTACTCCCAGTAGCTGTTTCTCCATGTACTTGCTGATACACCAGTTAACAAGAAGGAAACTCCTCCCTTGCCCTCCTCATATTTCTACTTCAAGCTAGGGAGGAGGAGGTATGAAGACTAGGCAGTGGTATGCTGGTAAAAGTTTAACCGCCAGCCCCCTTTAGGGAAAAGATCCTGATTTTTAGCATATGCTGTTTTACCTGGTGTAAATAATCTTATTATGGCTGATTTCAAGCTACCAACATGATGGCACTGAAAGTGGAGTTTGGAAGTGTATGCCAATTGGCTCTCATGAGCCTGTATAAAGTAACTCAAGTGTGCCACTGGGACTAAGGAATTACTCCCTTCTCTTTTCACAATGGTGTCTGGCTTTCAGGGAAACTGTATATTCCTTTTTCACAATGAGTGGGGGATGACTGGTCTACATGCAAAATATGTTTGTTCTGCCCATGGTCTGCCTGATTTCTGGCCAGATGGCCTTTGTCCTGTGTAGTACTCAGTGTTCTCCTAGCAGCTACAGAGATCTAGCTGGTGAACTATGCAGTCTGCACTCTTGGTACTTTGAAGGCCCTGTGATCCTTCACAAGTCACCACTCACTGGCGTTGTGACCTTGGCCATGTTGTCCACTCGGCTCTTGGCTTGGGGCTGTGCCTCCATGAGAGTTGCCCACAGCAGGCCTGAGTTTGCTGGCTCAGCCAGCTTCCAAGTACTGACTGGGTATAAGCAGGGATTTCCTGATCCCTAATCCAGGGACTTGAGAGAGACTCTAGGGGCAATACATATGACCTTCTCTCTGCCTCATCTCTTCCCTTATTCATTTCTTTCCAATCATAGATAGGCTCAGGTTAGTTCACAGAGCTGTACGAGAGAAATAGAAAGCTACTCAGTCTTCCCTTGACAAAGAGAGGAGTGAGTGCCGGTACTCTGGGGGCCCCTAACCTGTTTTTTTGTTTCTAAAATCATTATCAGGTTTCCTGTCCCTGGGGTTTCAACTTTGGGAAGTTAGCAGGACACAACTATTCCCTTCTCTGTTTTTCCCTTTTCTATTTTCCTTGGATTTTATTTCCCTTGCCCAAGGTCTTCTATTTCCATTTCCCTTTGAGAGGTCACTTTTCTTGTATTCTGAGTTCTCCTTACAAATGACTGTAGGAAGAATGTATGAACAAACAAATACATTATTTTCTCTACAGGTACAAACAGATATAAATAGCAGCTAAAACTTGTGATGAAATTAAGCTTTGGCTCCAGAACTCACTAGACAAATCGTGGAGCCTCAAGCCCTTCCCAGTTTCTTCCATTAGTGTTCTCAGGGTGGCACGTACAGTCACCATAGGTGGACCAAGCTTCCCTGTTTAAGGGATACCTTTCCCACTCTGTAGTGTTTCCTTCTACTGCACTGATGCTACTCTTTTCTGTTTCATGAGGTTGAAACATCAGATTTTTCAATTTTTAAGATTTGGATTTTTAAAATATTAGGTTTTAAAGATTATAGTTGCAAGGATGTCAGCTTTGAGATTCAAATTTGTACACTGACCTCTTGTAAGTACTTTCTTTTTCTATGGCTTCATGGTTTAACCTTAATGGTGGGGAAATGGGGGAAACAAAAATCTCCATCACTTTAATAATTGTGAGTACCCTGCTACTTTACAGTTTATTGGAGTCTGACTCCAATATACTCCTGCAGTCCTCTTTCATTGGAAAGAGAAATGGTATTTTATTTGTGAGTATAGCTATCCTGTCTATAGCCAGGAACCCAGCTTTGTGTTTCTTCTTCTATGCTTTGTACCCAGGGGTGGTATGTGATCTTTTTCTTGCAAGAAACACCCTGGGTGGTGGCAGGAGGATCCCCATATTCCATTATCACTGAATAGGAAGTGAGGGCAGGTCTCCATGGAAGATCAGTTATCTCTAATTTGAAGGGTAGGAAGCCCACTTTACTATTAGTATCAACCATATTTTATCAAAAACTCTGCTTTTTGGGGAGCAAGATACTTTGTAAAATGTGTTAACTTTTTCTTATTAGATTGTTGCTTTGTGGTTAATGCTATAGTTTGGTTTGTTTGACCCCTCCACATCTCATATTGAAATTTTATTCCCAGTGTTGGAAGTGGAGCCTAATGGGAAGTGTTTGGGTCATGGGGGTGGATCTCTCATGGATAGATTAATGCCCTCCTGGAAGGAGAAGGTGAGTAATTTCTCAGTCTGTTGGTTCCCATGAAAGCTGGTTCTTAAAAAGAGCCCAGTACCTCCCCCACTTCCTTTCTTGCTTCTTCTCTCACCAAGGGATCTCTGCACACACTGGCTCCCCTTTCCCTGCTGCCGTAAGTGGAAGCAGCTTGAGGCCCTTCCCAGATGCAGATACCAGCACCATGCTTTTTGTATATCCTGCAAGACCATGAGCCAAATAAACTTCTTTTCTTTATAAATTACCCAGCCTCAGGTATTCCTTTAGAGCAACACAAAAGCACTGAGACAGATGTACTTTGTGTGTCAGGACCCTGAAGAGGAGGAAGGGTAGATGACAATTCTTAGCCCTGACATGTCTCGCCATGGAAATTTTTCTCTCTTCATTTATTCATTCCAGTTTTTACCCACACTCAAGCCTCAGCTTAATCCCAATTCATCTTTCTTAACCTAAAAATCATCTTTTTAGTGTGTATTTCAAATTACTCATCAGATTCACTGATTGGGTAGAATGTTTGAAATAGTGACAGTGTCTTATAATTCTTTATATTTTCTTACACTTGGCATCATGTACCTACCTGGAATGTATTTTAAGTAGCCAACTAATAATTGTATTGCATATGGTAATTTTCAGCCTCTCATTCAGAGGGTTTGCTAGATACCTACACATATTACATAATAGAATACTATATCTTGCAAGATACACAGTTATCTGTAGACAAGAGATCTATTTCTGTAGAGACAAGAGACAAGAAGAATCTTGGCTATCTTGTTTTCCAATCTTGTAATTGTGCCCAGAGTCTAAGTTCTGAGACTCAAGGGCTTAAACAGAAACACAGATGAGTCAGCAACTGTCCTGATGGCAATTGTCCTGGAGAGAAAACATTGAACAACTGGGAACAGGGTCTTAAATATTTAGGGGGTAATCATCTCACTGGATGTCTCTGAATTATTTAAACTAAATTGGCTTGCCCTCTGGTCTGTTCTTTCCACAGGATTTGAAAGCCTGACTATTTCCTTCTCACAAGAGGGTAGGTTTATAGCTTAATCAAAATGACTTTTACCTAAGGCATTACACCTATTATAAACCACATCCATTACAGGGTCACCAAGGCAAGGAAAAGGGAGGGCTTGAGGAAAAAGTTCAGGCTGCTGGTGTAACTGGAAAGCAGGTTCTTTCTTCTTCCCTCTACACTTTTCCCTGAAGGATAGGAGGGAGCATTTGGGGCAATTCATCCTTTCCAGGGACATACTAGGAAGTCCATTTCCTTACAGGGTTACTATATGAACATGCTAGTACTTCACATCTACGTATTTGATGTACCTGACAGCCAGGAATTGAGACTGCTTTTTTTCCTCCACACTTCTAGATCACTTCTTTCACAATACCCAAGACCTCCTTTATTTTGAGGAGAGAAAGAAATGAAGGGAATGGGACATGCTAGCTAACTTAAAACATTCGAGGGCTGAAATACTAGGGATTATGTTTTTCTATGTGAAAGCTCCAAAAGTAGAATTGAAACCAAGGGGTTGGAAGTTGTAATTAGGCTGTTTTCACTTCTGCCTATTCTTTCTCCTAGGTTACATCTCCATGGACAGGTACAAAGGAATATAAGCAGCAGATAAAATTTTAATGACATTAAGCTTTGACTCTAGAACTCAGCTAGAAACATGGACTGTACAGTCCCTCAAAATTTCTTCTGTTAAGGTTTCCAAGCTGGTATTTGCACTCATCTTAGATGGGCCAAATTACCCTATTTAATGTGTACTTATCTCATTCTGTGGTATTTATTTTTGTTTTACTGATGCAGCAGAAATAAACTGATGCCACAATTTTCTCTTTCATGAGGTTGAATTATCAGTCATTTGATCTTTAGTCACAGTAGTTACTGAAACCAATTCTCTCACCTTAGGTGGTTATGACCATTTTAATACTTCGACAATTAGATTAATTCTCTATCATTCCCAGACTGTGTACTTCCCCACCACCCATAGTGGTTTGGACACAATATTTGCACATAAACCTTTGCCAAACAAATTAGGTGAAGTGAAGTGAGGAGAAAACCGGCAGAAGGAAAGTTTTCGTGAGTCCTTAAAGCAGGAAGCAATTTATCCCTTAAATGAGATCTTCGTTCTCTGGGAGTTCCTCATGGCCAACCTCATTACAAAATAAAACCATAAGCACATCATAAGCCAGGTAAAATATCTCACTGTGATCCTTGGAAAGGTGCCAAAGTACAGAATCACAAAGGGAGCTTGGGGACCAGGATGAGAAATCTGGATCCATCTTGTTCTGTGGATGTATTTTTTCCAAATTACAGTAGAAAAATGCCTACAGGAAGAGCTGCATAGACAAAACTTTGTTTTATTTTAGGAGACATTCCTGTTCATTATTTTTTTTATTTCAGAATATTACTGGGATGCAAATATTTCAGTTGCATGAATTGCTTTTGTACAGTTTGAAATTACTTCTGTATGGTGAAAGTTAGAAGTGTGCCCATCACCCAGCTAGTGTGCACTGTACACATTGCATGTGAATTTACCCATCCCCTTCCCCCTCCTCCCATCTGCTGGATTTCCATTGAGTTTTACTACCATATGAGTGCACAAGTGTTGATTGTTTAGTTCCAATTTAATAGTGAGTACATGTGGTGTTTCTTTGTTTTTCTATTCTTGTGACACTTCACATGGAAGAATGGTCTCCAGTTCCATCCAGGTTGAAAGGCAGCAACTTTTTTTTTATGGCTGAGTAGTACTCTATGGTATACATAAACCACATTTTATTAATTCACTCATATATTGATGGGCACTTGGGTTACTTCTACATCTTTGTGATTGTGAACTGTGGGGTAATAAATATTTGAGTACAAGTATCTTTTTGATAAAATAACTTTTTTTCCCAATAATGAGATTGCAGGATCAAATGTTCGTCTACTTTTAGTTTTTTGAGATATCTCCATACTACTTTCCATAGAAGTTGTACTAGTTTGAAGTCCCACCAACATTGTATAATAGTTCCTTTCTCTCTGCATACAAAGCCGAATATGTTGTTTGGGGACTTTTTAATAAAAGGCATTCTCACTGGACTTAGGTAATATCTCATTTTGGTTTTCATTTGCATTTCCCTGATTAGAGACATTGAGCATTTCTTCATACGTTTACTGGCCATTAGTCTATCTTGTTTTGAAAAGTTTCTGTTCATGTCTTTTGCCCACTTTTTAATGGGGTTGTTGGATTTTTTTCTTGCTGATTTACTTGAATTCTTTGCAGATTCTGGTTATTAGCCCTTTACTGGAAGTACACCATACAGATATTTTCTCCCATTCTGTAGGTTGTCTGTTCACTCTATTGATTGTTTCCTTGGCTGTGCAGAAACTTTTTAATTTAATCAGGTCCCATTTATTTATTTTTGTTGTTGCTGTGATTGTCTTTGGGATCTTCTTCATAAATTCATTGCCTAGGCCAATATCTAGAAGAGTTTTTCCAACATTTTCTTCTATAATTCTTATAGTTTCATGCCTTAGGTTTAAGTCTGTTATTCATCCTGAATTAATTTTTGTGAGAGGTGATAGGTATGGATTCTGTTTCAGTCTTCTGCATGTGGCTATCCAATTTTATCAGCATAATTTATTGAATAGGGATTCTTTCCCCCAGTGTATGTTTTTGTCTGCTTTGTCAAAGATCAGATGACAATGTGAGGATGGTTTTATATCTGAGTTCTCTGTTCTGATCCATTGGTCTATGTCTCTGTTCTTGTGCCAGTACCATGCTGTTTTTGTTACTATATCCTTGTAGTATAGCTTGAAGTCTAGTAAAGTGATGCCTCCCAATTTGATTTTTTTTTTTTTTTTTTACTTAAGGTTGCTTTGGCTATACAGAGTCTTTTCTGTTTCCATACAAAGCATAGAACTATTTTTTGTAGATCTACAGAAATGACATTGGTATTTTGATGGAGATTGCATTAAAACTGTAAATCACTTTGGGTAGTATAGACATGTTAAGAATGTTGATTCTGCCAATCAGTGAGCATAATATGGTTTTCCATTTGTTTATATCCTCCATAGTTTCCTTCATCAGTGTTTTGTAGTTCTCCCTATAGAGGTCTTTCACTTCCTTGTTTAAATATATTCCTAGGTATTTTATATTCTTTGTTGTTATTGTTAAAGGTATTGAGTCTTTGATTTGATTCTCTGTTTGACTGTTGTTGGTTTATAGGAACGATACTGATTTGTGTACATTGATTTTGTACCCTGAGACTTTGCTGAATTTATTTATCAATTTTAAGAGTCTCTTGGAGGAATCTTCAGAGTTTTCTAGGTATAATATCATATCATCAGCAAAGAGCGATAGTTTGACTTCTTCTTTCCTCCTTTGGATACCCTTGATTTCCTTCTCTTGCCTGATTGTACTTCTAGCACTATGTTGAATAGAAGTGGTGACAGTGAGCAACCTTGTCTGGTTCCAGTCCCAAATAGGAATGCTTTAATTTTTTCCCCATTCAGTATGATGTTGGTGTGGGGTTTTTGTCCATGGCTTTTGTAATTTTGAGGTATGTTCAATCTATTCCTACTTTTTAAAGAATTCTTATCATAAAAAGGTGCTGAATTTTGTCAAATGCTTTTTCTTCATCTATTGAGAGGGTCATACGGTCTTTGTTTTTGCTTTTATTTATGTGGTGAATCACATCTATAGATTTACATATGTTGAACCATCCTTGCATATCTGAGATGAAGCATAGTTGGCCATGGTGGATTATTTTTTTCATATGCAGCTGAATTCAGTCTGCTAGGATTTTATTGAGAAGTTTTGCATCTATATTCATAAGGGATATTGGCTGTATTTTTCTTTTTTTGTTGTGTCCTTTCCTGACTTTGGTATCAAGGTGATATTGGCCTTCTAGAATGAGTTGTGGAGGATTCCTTCCTTTTCAATGTTATGCAATAATTCCTGCTGTGTAGGTACCTGTTCTTCTTTGTAGGTCTGGTAAAATGCAGCTATGAAACCATTTTGTTTGTCACTTCTTTGTTGTGAGTTTTTTTTTTGCTGATTCAACTTTGTTGCTTGATATTGGTCTGTTCAGGAGTTCTGTTTCTTCGTGATTGAGCCTTGGGTGGTTGTGTGTTTCCAAGAATTTCTCCATTTCCTCAACGTTTTCAAGTTTATGTTATGGAGATTTTTATAGTATTCAGAGATAATATTTTTTATTTCCATAGTATCAGTTCTAATGTCTCCTTTTTCATTTCTGATTGAGATTATTAGGGTCCTTTCTTTTCTTTTTTTCTGGTTAATCTAGTGAGCAATCTGTCAATTTTGTTTATCTTTTCACAAAACAAGCTTTGTGTGTCCTTAATCTTTTGTATAATGCTTTTGTTATCAATTTCATTTAGTTCTTCTCTGGTGTTAGTCATTTCCTTTCTTCTGCTTGTTTTGGGATTGTTTTGCTCATCCTTTTCCAGTTCCTTTAGATGATTTATTAGATTGTTGATTTGTGATCTTTCTGTTTTTTGGATGTAGGACTATAAACCTATAACTTTTCCTCTTAGGACTGCTTTTCCTGAATCCCACAGATTTTGATATTTTGTGTCCCCATTTTCATTTAGTTCAAAGAATCTTTTGATTTCCATCATAATTTCCTCTTTGACCCAATAATCATTCAGCAGTAGGTTGTTTAATTTCCATGATGTTTTGCAGAGTTGAGTGTTTCTTTTGGAATACATTTCTAATTTTATTTCACTGTTTGAGATTATACATGATATAATTTCTATTTTTTGAAAAATTTGTTGAGACATGCTTTGTGGCCTAAGATGTGATCAGTCTTAGAGAATGTTTTATGAACTGATGAGAAGAATGTATATTCAGTAGGTTTTTGGTGGAATTTTCTGTATATATCTGTTAGGCCCATTTGTTCTAGAGTCCTGTTTAAGTCTATTGTTTGTTTGTTTGCTGGTTGGAGGATCTGTCCCATTCTGTCAGTGGGGTGTTGAAGTTCCTGGCTATGACAATACTGCTGTTTATAATTTTGAAAATAAGAAATGCCTACTCTGTAAAGACCTATAGAAATGGGATAGGATGATGGAATGAAAATAAAGTGATGATTGTATTTTATTAAAGCTTAGATGCACTGAATTCTTATGTTGTGAGGAAAAGAACAAGAACATGAGCACAGAATGAATCCAGTTACAGTATATAGTTCAGGTAACATCACTGGGGACATATGAATACATAAAGTTGAGTGGAATTTTGAATATAAAAACATGAAAGCCAAATAATGTCATATTTTAGATGTGTAACAAATGGTTCCTGCTAATGTATTAGAGGACAGGCCTCAGGTATTAGTATTAACTGTCTGAGATTCTTGAATAAGATATTGCTATGGCTTTGTTAAGATAACTTAGAGGAGAGTGATGTAAATAATTGTGCTTGTCCAAACTGTCTGAAGATTCCCTGAATAACTGACACAAAGGACTCATTTCTGTTTTACTTAACTTGAAACTTGGTTAAGACAGAAAATCCAGGTGTAATTCTCAAATAAGTTATGTGGCAAATGAAAAATCTACAGCCACCTGTGGCAATGCATATGGTTGAGACATACAATACACAGCATAAAATCTGGGAGTAAAATATAGGGAGAGAATTTCTTTGGAAATTGGGGTATTTAAGTGCACCCGTGTATGCTGGAGAATCTATAAAGCCACACACATATCTAGGGATGCATGCTCAGATAAGACCTGGACCTTTTCTATGCGGCTAAAGGGAGGGGAAATTTCAGGGAACCAAGGGGAACAGTCTGTGTTGCTTTTAGTCTTAGGTAACACCTTGAGTAACCAGACTTCTGGGCATCAGTGGATAGTCAAAACTTTCTCAAGGGCACTCATTCCTTTTGTACAACAAACTCATACATTTTCCTCATAACCCTGGAGTTATCTCCTGCTGCTTTTCAAAAAAACAGTACTGTGAGAACAGGAGTGCGGGTAGGAAGCAAGCAGTTCTCATGTGCAAGCAAGCAAAGGCCTAGTCAAATTTTATATTATTTCAGTCATTTAAAAAAAAAATGCTGGGGTACTAAAATCTCAAGGGCTGCAGCTACAAGTTTACTAAACGCCATTGAATTATTCACTTTGAAATGGTTAATTTTATGGTATGTGACTCTCACTTCAAAATTTTTAATACAATTAGATGTTAGGTAAAAGTGGCCCATGCACTGAATGACATGATGAGCAGCTGGTCATATGGAATAAAAAAAATCTGTCTCTTACCTATTAGCCACACATCAAGATCCCTGTATACTCTAAGTGCCCACAGGACTTCAAAGACTCTATTGCAGAATCAAAGTGAAAAATATAATTACTAAAGAGAAAAAGGGATCTCAGGATAGAAATAAATGTGAAATATTGCTAACTGGAAAATCTAGAACGGAAAAAGAACAATACATGAAATAAAAAATTGACTTGATGGTCAAGAGTTGAATGTATACTGCAGATGAAAATGTCAGTCAGCTTAAAGACAGGGCAATAGAAGCTATCCAAACTGAAGCCCTAAGAAAAAAGAGACTGAAATAAATGAACTACATCTCAGTTGTTTGAAGGACAATATAAAACCATTCTAACATACGTGTAACTGGAGTCTCGAAAGGAGAGAAGTGAGATATTGGGACAGAAAATTATTCTTAGAAACACAGACAACTTTTTTTTCTCAAAATCCAATGAAAAATTTCAGTGTTTCGATCAAAGAAACTCAACATAACCCAAGCAGAATAAACACAGAGAAAACTACATTTGGCATATCATCTTCAAATGACTGAAAAGGAAAGATAAAAAGGAAATCTTAAAATCAATCACTGAAAATAAGACACATTATATACAAGGCCACAATAGTCAGAATATAAACTAACATCTCATCATAAAATGCAAGCCAAAAGAATAACAGAAAGACATCTTTAAAATGCTGAGAGAAAAATAAAACTATTGACCCAGAATTTTGTGTCTATCAAAAGAATACCTTATAAATAAAGGCAAAATAAATACCTTTTCAGATCAACAACATCTGGGAGAATTTGTCAGTAATAAATCTATAGTATAAGAAATGGTAAAGAGATATTTTTCAATGCAGAGGAAAAGATACCAATGGGCTACTACCACATGTGTACAAGTTAAATATACAGTAACAATAGCACAAGGTATGGAAGGAGTAGATGGAAACACATCACTGCAAGTTTCTTACATTATACATCAAGTGGCATAACGGTAATTTAGGGTCGAATGTCACAAGTTAAGGATGCAGATTGCAAGACTAACCACTTTTTAAAAAAGAGAGAAAAACTAAGAGGAACAGTTAAAAGTGAATAGAAGAAACAAAAAGTTAAAATAATAATTCAATAAATCCAAAAATGTCAGGAAAGAAATTTAAAAAAAAACAAAGTATATAAATTATAAATAGGAAACAATTAGTATGACTGTATACTTCAACTCATCAGTAATTATAAAAATTATGTTTTTTAAATAATAACTTAAGCATAAGTGACTAAACACCTTAGTTAAAAAGGAGAAATTATCCAGTTAGGTAAAAAAGCAAGAGCCAATCTTATACTACAGTGGAAAGATTTCATGTAGATATAAAGATACAGATCAATTAAAAGTAAAAGGAAGGAAAAACATGTGATACACTATCCATAAAAAATCAGGAGTGGCTATGTTATCAGATTCGTATACTTTTTATTAGAGATAAAAAGAAAGATTCCAGAATACAAAAGTGTTAATTCTTCAAGAAGACATAAAAATACTAAAAGTCCCTTGCCAGATGGGTAGTTTGCGAATATTTTCTCTCATTCTGTGGGTTGTCTCTTCACTTTGTTGGCTGTTTCCTTTGCTGTGCAGAAGATTTTTAGCTTGACATAATCTCATTTGTCCAATTTTGCTTTGGCGTGTTTGTATTTGAGGAGAATTACTCAAGAAGTCCTTGTTCAGACCAATGTCCTGAAGCATTTCCCCGCTGTTTTCTTTTAGTAGTTTCACAGTTTCAGACCTTAGATTTAAGTCTTTATTCTGTTCTGATGTGATTTTTTAATATGGCAAGAGATCAGGGTCTAGTTTCATTCTTTGGCATACAGATATCCAGTTTTCTCAGCACCATTTATTGAAGAGTCTGTCTTTTCCCCATTGTATGTCCTTGGCACCCTTGTCAAAGATAAGTTTGCTATAGATGTGTGGATTTATTTCTGGATTCTCTATTTTGTTCCATTGGACTATATGTCTGTTTTTATGCCAGTACAATGCTGTTTTGGTTACTCCAGTTCTGCAGCATAATTTGAAGTCAGGTCAGTTGATTCCTCCAGTTTTGTTCCTTTTGCTCAGGATGGCTTTGGCTATTCTGGGTCTTTTCTGATTCCATATAAATTTTAGGATTATTTTTTCTATTTCTGTGAAGAATGTAATGTGGTATTTTGATGGGGATTGTATTGAATCTGTAGATTGCTTTGGGTAGTATGGACATTTTAACAATATTGATTGTTCCAATCCACAAGCATGGAATATCCTTCCATTTTTTGTGTTCTCTTTAATTTCTTTCATCAATGTTTTATAGTTTAGAAGGAGCTCCAACAACTCAATATGAATAAATCAAATAATCTGATTAAAAAATAGACAAAATATCTGAATAGAAATTTCTCAAAAAAGACATACAAATGACCAACAGGTATATGAAAAAATGCTTGACATCGTTAGTCATCAGAGAAATGCAAATTAACTTATAATGAGATATCATCCCACCCCATTTAAAATGGCTTTTATCAAAAACACAGGGAATAACAAATGTTGGCAAGGATACAGAGAAAAGGAACCATCTTATACTGTTGGTGGACAGGTAAATTAGTGCAACCATTATAGAGAACAGTATGGAGTTCCTCAAAAAGCTGAAAATAGAACTTCCATATGACCCAATAATCCCACTGTTAGCTTTAATATCCAAAGGAGGGGAAATCAAGATATCAAAAAGATATCTGCACTCGCATCCTTATTGCAGCACTATTTGCAATAGCCAAGATATGGAATCAACCTAAGTGTCTTTCAACAGATGAATGGATAAAGAAATTGTGGTATATATACACAGTAGACTATTATATAGACACAAAAAAGAATGAAATCCTGCCATTTGCAACAACACAGATGGAATTGGGGAATATCATGTTAAGCGAAATAAGCCAAGCACAGAAAGACAAATCTTGCATGTTCTCACTCATATGTGGGAAGTAAATATTAAAAAAAATGATCTCATGGAGACAGAGAGTAGAATGATGGTTACCAGAGGCTAGGAAGGGTAGTAGAGAGGGAGGATAATGTGGGGATGGTTAATGGGTGTAAAAATGTAGTTAGATAGTTAGAGAGAATGAACAATATTTGATAGCACAACAAAGTGACGGTAGTCAACGATAAGTTAGGGTATACTTTCAAATAACCAAAGGTGAGGAATTGGAATATTCCTAACACAATAAAATGATAAATGCCTGAGGTGATGGATACCCCAATTTCAATGATTTGATTAATTCACATTGTATGCCTGTATCAAAACATCATATGTACCCTATAAAGTATATACAACTATTAATATTGTTTACCCATAATAATTAAAATGAAAAAAGAGTAAAAAAATGCTGAAAGCATAGGCACAATATAACAGAGCTTCAAAATAGATGAAGTGAAAACTGTTAGTGCTAATGGGAGAAATAAACAAATCCATGATTATAGTTAGAGATTTCAGCATTCATCTTTCAATAAAGAATAGAGCAAGTAGAGAAAATATTCAGTATGGATATAGAAGAACTGTACTATCGACCAACTTGACCCAGCTGACACGTGTAAAACACTCCACCTAACAGCAGAACCCTTCTCAAATTCACAAGACATATTAACCAAGATTCACCATCTACTGAGCCATAAATTATGTTTAACAAATTGCAGAAGATGGAAATCATACAAATACATTCTCTAACCACAAAGATATTAAATTAGAAACTGATAATAAATGTATAACTGGGAAAAAATTATCCAGAAATTAAGGAACATAGTTTTAAATACCTCGTAGGTAAAAAAAAAAGTCACAAGGAAAATGAGAAATATTTTGAATTGGATAATAATTAAAATACATTATTTCAAATTTTGTGGGATGCAGCTGAAGCACTGGTTAGAAAGAAATATATAGCTTTAAATGTTGACACTAGAAAGAAGAAACATTTCAAGGTAAATAACATAAATGCATATCTGGAGCTTAGAAACAAACAGCAAAGAATTTAGAAGAAAGAAAATGACAATATGATCAGGAACCAATGAAAGAGAAAATAGACAAAAGAGAAAATGAATAACACTAAAATTTAGTACTCTGAAATCAACTAGATTGATTAAGTAAGCAAGAGATAAAAACTGAAATACCAATATTAAGACTGAAAGAAGTCTTATACATATTATAAATATGTGTAAGTCATATACATATTATGAATTTTTTTAAATAAAGAAATATTATGAACAACTTTATGCCAACAAATTAAAAAATCCAGATGAAAGAATTTCTTAAAAGATGCAAATTACCAATATGAAAAAGATAGAAATCTCTCAGTAGTTCTATTAATGAAATTGAATTTATAACTAAAATCTTTCACAAAGAAAACTCCAGTGGCAGAAAGCTTCATTAGTGAATTTTAACAATTTAAACAAAAATGATATAAATCTTAAACTCTTTCAGAAATAGAGGAAGAAAGCCCATTGTGCAACATGTTTTGTAAGTCCAGAATAATTCTGAAACCAAAACCAGAAAAGGACAAGAAAATAATATTGCTGACCAATATTCTTCATTTACATAGATACAGAAATCTTTATCCAAGATTAGCTGATTGAATTCAGCAATATATAAAAATAATAATACATTGTGGCCCAGTGAAGTTTATCCCAGGGATACAGAGGAAGATTTGGATGTGGAACAACTAGAAATCTCATGTATTGCTGATAAGAATACATATTTTTAACCACTTTGAAAAACTGTTTGATGTTAATTACTACATGAACATATTCATGCCCTATTGCCCAAAAGTTTCACTCCTAAGTATACATCTAATAGAAATATACACAAATTTGTGCCATATCAATAAGCAGAAGTGCAACATTGTGAATAATAGCAGCAGAATGATAATAGCCTAAAAAGTTCAACAGTAGAATATTTTTTATATATTTATATAATGATATACTATACAGCAAAGAAAATGAACAACTTTATGCAACAGTATGAATGAATTTCATAGTGTTGAGCAAAAGATGACAGATAAGAATACATACTTTATGATTCCATTTATGTAAGCTTCAAAATTGCATTAGAAATCAGCGTAGAAAATTATTTTTGAGGCGCAGGGAAATTTTGATGCTAAGAGGGATTTCTTGGGTTCTGTATATATTACATTTCTTGATCTCAGTGTTGATTAGCACAGGTGTGTTTACTGTGAATAATTCATCAAGCTGAGCCCTTTGATTATTGCATCTGTATTGTATTTCAGTTAAAAAGTTAAAACACATATCATTGAATCAAAAATTAAAGTGACCATTTTTAGTAATTGCACATTGGTTCTGATACATAACTTTGGAAGCATTTACTTCCTTATCTTTTAATTAAAGTAATAAATCTAGTTTTAATAGAAAATAATAAAAATTAAATAAATCATATATTAAGCTTCAAGTACATGAACAGTAAATGCTTTTTATAGCAAGTAATTTCCAAAGGAGAACATTGTGATATGGCATTTCTGATTTTAACAATAAAAGTTTCACTGGAGGTATTGATATAAACTACAGCAAAACTCTGATCTGCTGATTTTACATTATTAGCCTCATTGGTTCTTTACTGTTTCATCCTTCTATAATTTTGTGAACATTTTAGTGGGGATATGCCTCTTTCCCAAGAGACTGGCTTATAAATCACTGTTCTTTCATTTGTGTATGCTGATTTTTTCCATTAATTTCTGAGAATCTGAATGTGTGAAGAAATCTTTCTATTTTTACTTTGCTTAATACTAAACTTATTAAACTTTATGCTTTTACCATTGCCCTTGACATTTTGGAAAGCATTTCTGTTCTCTGGCAGTCATATAATAAATCTGCAAGCCATTCTGATATTTTCTTGGCCTAATCATGGAATCAGGTACTTTCCAAGGTTCCCACTGATTTTTCCAATTTTACATATTATGTTGCTTAACACTACTTTTTTAGAATGAAGTTTCATCAACCACTAGGGCTGTCTTCTAGCCTAATAATTTATAAAAAGGAGATGCAAGGGAGCCAGTGGAGCTAGTGGAGGAATATAGAAGATCCCTGTCACTGTGATATGGCCAACAGGTAAGTTGAGGCTGTGCACCAGCAAAAGCTCTACCTCAGGCAGCATCACAAGACCAGGGTATGCAATTAGTGCTTCCAGACTCACACATGTGGTCATTCAGTGGAAGCAGCCACTTTGACAGAGACAATGGAAATGTAGTGATGGCGAGATTGGTAGTTGGTTAATTCAGTAGGTAAGAGCTTGAGGATAATTTCTCTAAGATCTCAGATTCTATTCGCACAAACTAGTCATTTCACAATGACTCTCGATAGTGCTATTAATGCCACACAAATCACTACTATGTTAGCCAATGGTAATCATGGGTCCTGGGAAGTAATGTGAATATACAATGTGTGTTAGTTGCTAGGGCTGCCATAACAAAGTACCACAGACTAGATGGCTTAAACAACAGAATTTGTTTCACAGTTCTGGAGGCTGGAAGTCCAAGATCGAAGTGTTGGCAAAGTTGATTTTTTATATTTTCTCTCTTTGGCTTGCAGAGAGTTGTCTTCCCCTTGCATCTTCACATGGTCTTACACCTATGTTTGTCTGTGTCCTAATCTCCTCTTCTTATGAGGACACCAGTCATATTGGATTAAGGCCCAACTTAATGACCTCATTTTAACTTTACCTCTTTACAGATACTCTCTCCAAATACAATCACACTTCTGAGGTACTAGGGGTTAGGAATTCAACATATGAATTTTGGGGAGGATACAATTCAGCTTTATAACACTGTGATATCTTCCTAATCTTGGGCAGGTGCGTAGATTTGGTTTATGCAATGAACATATTGTATGTGGTAGCATCACATTCTGAAGTCTGTGCTCCAAATGTGGGGTAAAGGTAGATGTGAAATGTGAAAAAGAAATGAAAGGATAAGGTACATCTATAATTTATTTGTAAAAGGCATATTAGCATTCCAGCAGATCTTTTTAGCTGTATACATTTTGATGAACCTAGCTATCTTCAAAAGCATTGTAAAGCTGGTTTTAAAACATCAGTTACTAAAGCACTGCTTTGTCCCTTTCTCCTCTATTCAGTGATATTGCAACACATGCTAATAGAGGAGCATATTAGAAATTAATGACCCTCATAGTCAAAGTGAATAGATTGAACACATCCTATTTGCCATCAAATCTGTTCTTTCTTCAGTACATCCTATGCCTTTTAATGGTAATACCAGTTGACTGTCACCCAGTGTTCTAAACTATGGCATTTTTGACTTTCTTCTTTCCTTTCTCTTTGCTATAATATAGCATTTGGAGTCAAACAGATCTGGGTTCAAAATTTAGGTTTGCCACTTACTAGCTATGACCTTGACATGTTATTTATCTTCTCCCTTTACTTTAGTTTCCTCATCTACAAAATATGGGAGAGTAACAGTACCCATTTCATGGAATTGTTGACAGAGCAAATGATAAAATGAATGCATCTAGCAATAAATACTTAGAAAATGTTACTAATTATTACTATACTACCACTAATTCTACCTCTAAACTTTCTTTCATAGCTGCACATTTCTCTTTATTCATACTGCTCCAGGTACTAATTTAGGACTGGTCTTCCCCTCTCCCTGAATTCTTGTAGATATAGTCTAATCAAAATTTGGCTTTTATCTTATCTTGCTCCCTTCAAAAACATTCAATGACTTCAAATTTCTCAGAAAATAAAGCTGAGCAGTCTTAATCTGTCTTGTTTTAGGCCCTTCAAGTTTTAGGTCAATGCTTTTTGGTCTCAATCTGCCCCTATCCTGCAGTGTTGACTTGGGTCAGTCAGTAGACATGGCAGTGATGCTGCCACTCTCATGGTTTGTTATAAGGATTATTTAATTTAATTTCTAGAAGCCCTGGCTTTGAGAGCTCCATTAACCGGCCGAGTGGCCTTTGGAAAATCAATTTACTTCTCTGGGCTTTATTCTATTTGTCTGTAAATTGACATGGTCTAAAATTACAAGGTGTGTAAGAATCACCTAGAGAACTTGTGAAACTTGTTCTCTAGCTTCTCTAAAGACACTAGAGCTTATCTCAGAGATTCTGATACATTTTATTATGTTAAAAAAAGAAACATGACATCTAATTACTGCATAAAGTACACTAATATTAGGTATACATCTTGATTTGTTACATATATATGCTCTGTTGGACACCATCCAGGTCAAGATACAGATGGTCCCTGACTTAGGATGGTTGAATTTAGGATTGTTTGACAATGGTGTGAAACAGATACACATATCATAATAACTCAATAATTTATTCAATAAATTACATGAGATAGTCAATACTTTATTATAAAATAGGCTTAGATGATTTTTGTTCAACCACAGGCTAATGCAAGTGTCCTGAGCACATTTAAGGTAGGCTAGACTAAGCTATGATATTTAGTAGGTTAGGTGTATTAAATGTATTTTACAATATTTTCAACTTATGACAGGTTTATAGTGACATATCCCCATCGTAAGTTGAGGAGTATCTGTATAAAAAATTTCCAGCATCCTAGAAGTTCTCCATGCTTTCCCAGTCTGCCTTTTCCAGAGACAACAACTATTTTACTTCTATCATAATTACTTTTTAACTAGCTGGATTTGATGATTTTTGGTGTTTCTTTTAGCTCTGGTTTTCTTTGGTCCTAAATTTCTAATTCAGATGGGGAAGTACTTTGAATACATTCACATTGTTATCCCAAATTTAGATATTATCGAGAAACACACTTCCTGCCCACCCGCACCCCAACCCTCACCTTTACCCCCATGGGTAACCCTCTTCTTTGGCTCTTCATCTCCCCAAACCTTCATATTCTTTCTCATTCTGTCACTGAGGTCCATCAAGCTCATACCACTTGCTGCAGGACAGCCAATAAGCCGAGAGGCAAGGTGTTGGGGCAAGGAAAGCTACTTTTATTCAGAGAGCCAGCAAACCGAGAAGGTGGTAGACTAATGTGCCAAAAAACCATTGTAAGTTGATACGAACTTTAGGCTCCTTTTTATCTTAAGGAAAGGGAAAATGCGGCAGGGGGAAGGGGTATGCATTGCAAGAGGTATTAATAACTGAGGACCACAAACTTCTGGGCACCAGTGAGGGTCTGGGGAGGTTATAAAATTTCTCTGTTCTTGGTCAGTTAACTTTGGTGGATGAAGGTCAGGTCAGGATGTTCCTACAAATCTTTAGCATAGCATTATTACTTAAGTGTATACTTTTCTTATCTCCCTGGGAGTTAGTTTTGGGAAAGGGACAGTTATCGTCTTTCTTCTAGCCCGGTTATCATCTTTTTTCTAGCCTACGTGCAGAGATAAGCAGAACCTTTTAACCTAAAAGATATTACCACAGGGGGTCAGAAGCAAAATGGAGCAAGTTATGCTAAGCTTCCACTGTTACAATTCTTTAGCGCTGTAGGAACTTCTTCTCAAGCTAGGGTAGAAATACAGAATACTAAAGTTAGGGGTCAGGTATTCTAACCTCCCTCATTTGCAGCAATTTCTTCTACAATGTCCCTAGCAAATGGTTTTTTACCTCTGCTTCAAAACTTCTGGTAACTGATACCTGATTTTATCACATTATCGGACATTTCTCTTTGCTAGAGAGTGCTCTCATAGGTTGAACTTTATAAAGTATTCTTTGGTCCAGTTGCTCATAATTATGTCCTCTAGAATAGTAAACAATATCTGGTCTCTTTTCTTTATGGCAGCCTTTCAAATGTCTAAGACAGTTGTCACATATGCTCTAACATTTTTCTTCTCTACCTGTTGGAATCAGTACTCTCAGCAATTTACTGACTCTTGCTATGCCTTTTGAAGACCCAAGTCTGAAAAATACTATGCAATTGAGAGCCACAGTAGCCTACATAGGGAGAAATTATACTTTATGCTGTAACACGCTGCTGGGACAATATTGTATAAGTTCTACCCCACTAGGATATGCAGAACAGTACATATCCCTCTTCCCTCCGTAGAAACAGCTTCGTGGACATGCAACCTGTGTGGTCTCACCGGACTCATGCCCAGATAGTCCCCATGCTTGGTTTGTTGTTCTACAGTTGCCATCTTAAAATTCTTAATATTTTATAAACAAGGGGCTCCCCATTTTCATTTTGCACTGGGGGCCCACAAAATTAGGAAGCTAGGTCTGTCTTTCTGGTCGTATTATATTTGCTAATGTCCTAAATATTTTTATTTTTGTTATTTAATAATACATCTTCTAACATAGGTATTAAGAATGTATTATATTTTATTGTCCTTTTTACTTATTTCAAAAAGTTTTCCTTAGAGCAATGAACACAGGTTCGATATTATAATCATACTCATGTTATAGATGAACAACCTCAGTCTTAAAGAAATTAAGTGAATTGACAACGCTTCATGGCTTATTCATAGTAACAAATATGGGCCAGAACAGGCTTTCTGACTTCAGCATTCATTAAAGAAAGCCCTCCTTCTTTTCTCCTGGAAAGTGCTGTGTTTTAAATTCCCAGGACTCAAGTCGAGTAGTTGTCTTATTAGATTCCCAGGTTCCTCTATTTCATTCTCTGTTAGTTCGTTGTCCAAGCACCATGCTTTGATTTGCCACCCCTGTATTGCCAACTCATATTTAGCATAGACTTTCCTCTATTTCCTCAGGTCATTTGCCCATAATTGCCTATTCCTCTCTTATCTGATAATTGAAGCTTATTTTTCTACCCTAAGTGATTTACCCTGAGCATGTATTTTTTTAAAAAGTAATCTCAGGTTAATTTTGAAGAAATTCCAATGCAATCTCATTTTTTCCTCCCTTGATTATGATTCAGATCTATAGCTAATCTCCAGATCATTAAGGATGTTCCAGTAATTGGAAAGAAATCTCCAAGTTTTTTTCGTTAAGTGCTCATCTAGCTTGCGAAGCGACGTTAAACTAACTTGAGATGCTGAGACTTGCCTTATTTGACCAAAAAGGATTCCAAAGCAATTCTATGAAAATGTGGCTTCATTTGCAATTATATTAGGAGAAGGGGAATGGAGAGTATAATGTAACAAGGTTATAATGACCATCTTAATATGGCAAGGTTGATGGTAAGTACAAAGCTTCAACATTGGCATTATCTCTGCACACTCCACAGACAAGTTTTTAGCATTGTGTGTGTCTGGCCCAAGTAAAACTGTGCATGTGATGTCTTTGTCTCCTGAAGGAGACTCTGACCCAGGCTCTGCTTTCTGTAGAACCCAGGCTAAAATATATGCATGTTCACCACCTAAGGCGGTCTACCAATGTCATTTCCTAATTCCTAGAGTATAAAATTAAAAGATTTAATCATGATGGTTTAATTGCCTTTACATCTGTAACGTTGCCAGTTGAGGAATAGTACCACTTTAAGCAGATACCACTGACCCAGGAATAAACTGAAGCAGTCATTTCCATCTCAGTTAATGACACCACCATCTTCCCCATTTGTGAATTTAAAAACCTAGGTTTTCTTTGTTTCTAAATTTCCCTGGGATTCCTTCCTTTTTTTTTTTTTTTTTTTACCTTCATATCTAATCAAACAACAAGCCCTGTGGTTTCTATCTCCAAATATACCCCAAATGAGCCCTGCTCTCCATTTCCATAGCTACACTTACACAATACACACTATTTCCACACACTACACCTGCACGGTACACCTACACTGTACAGCTCAGAGCAGCACTGATTCTTATCTGGTCTCTGTAACAAACTCTTAACTGGTCTCTTTGGCCCCTTTATAATCTATTCTCTACAAATCAGTGAGATTGGACTTTTAATAATGCAAATCAGATTATGCCATTCCTCGGATTATAACCCCAACCAAGTTCTGCATTCTTCGAGTGTGTTTTTCTTTTATAGATAGTACTTAATGCTGTCTGTATACTTTTTCCTCATTTATATTGTTCTCTTCTGCCTCCCCCCACCTCAGGAATATAAAAGAAGGGTCCTCCTGTCTTTATCATTTATCTTCCCGAGCTTACATGAGTATTTGTAACCAGTAGGTACTGAAAGATTATTTGCTGAATAAGTGAATGAACCTGCAAGCCAAGGCTGATATCCAGCCCACATCTCATTATTTCAGTATTAACTCCAACCCTTGGCAAACTGCTGGCTTCCCTAAATTGGGCTCTCAGGATTGAACCTCTTCTTATCCCTTTAGTTGAGCTGTAGCCAGAGCCCTAATTCTGAGTATGGTCTGTCTTCCCCTAACTTTCCCCTATGTCTCTTTTCTCTGTATCATCAGCTCTACAACTGCAGGAGCAATTCCTCCTTTTGGATTTCAGCCTGTGACTAGTTATGCCTTCCTGTCTGTCCTTTTCCTATATCCAAGGTTACTTTGCGAGTTTGTCTAGGCTGCCATTCCCAGTTTCCACTGCTCCAGCTCACTCCCTGGGCCAACTAATACTTGCAAGTCATCACATACCCTTTAAATCCTGTAAGGTTCAGTGGATTCCAAGTAGAAAGCACTTGGAGTGACTAAGCCAGATGAGTGCTTCCTTCTGAGCACATATTCAGGATGAATGTTTCTTCCAAGCTGAGGTTTGCAAGGCTTCTCTGCATAAAGATAAGTGCTGTGTCATAAAAATAGCTTGTATGTTTGTGCTTACTAAGTCCACCTATGAATCTATGATGAGAACACCATTGCTCAATCCCCGGAGAAAAATTGAGCTGCATTTAAATTATTCCCAACTGTTCTCTCATCTCAAAACTTAGCCATTCACTTAGAAGTTAAGAAAGATTGCAACAAACAGCTGGCAAAACAGTCCTAATGGCAGAGATGGGACATCAAGCACAACTTTGGTTGGCATTTTCAGGATTTTTAAATGCTTGGCTGCAATTGTCACTTTCATAAGGATTTTGTGGAGATTTATAATGTAAGAAAAAGGCCATCTTTCAAGTAACTGAACATGGTAACTGTTAGTACTTTTTCTGGAAAAATAGGGAAAGGGAAGACATTTTTCTCCTTATATGTCCATCTCTATTTTGTTTATTTTCTTAAAGAATCTGTATTCCTATACCATTATATCATGGTAATTATACACACACACACACACACACACACACATACAGATACATGCACACACGTGCACATTCAGATATATATGCATGTATATATGTATAAATATGTATTTGGTAGGGTTATTTTGATAACAAACAATGTAGATAAATGAACTGGATTAGCAAATATACTATGGTAGGTACTCAAATATTAGCCATTATTACTGATATATTATTAAAATTTTCATAAATAATTAATACTTTAAAAATAAAAAAGGGAGATTAATTTCTAGCATGAGAGTGTGAGGATCTTCACTGACCTGCTCCCCAGTGAAACTGGTGAAAACCATAAAAAACCAACTGTTTAAAGCCTCTAGAAATGGTCCTAGGGGCAAAAAGCAAATGAGGAAACATCCATTCAAAAACATGTACAAAAATTCAATAAGAAAGGCAAGAATAATCTGTGGTATTTAAATCAAGGCCACTTCCCCCTTGACTCAGCAAGGCAAATAAATATTCCACTCCAGACAGTTGCATCCAAGAGCACAGGGTTCCCACTCAACCCAACACCCACACGGAGGGCTTGCTTCTTGGGATGAGCAGGGCATCAGCATTTCTCATCCTGCCTTCAGCTACTGGTTGCTAAGTACCGGGTGAGTGTGGTTGAGAGACGGGAGCTCCCTTCCTCTGCTCAGGCTTTTCTCATGGAACACAGGTTCCACCTTGGATGCAGTACATGGAGACTGCTAGAGCCGTGACCATTCTTCTGTTGGCTCTTGAGGTGGTGGATTCATGCCAACAAATTAATATTTAAATAAGAAGACTTTGAGAAAAGCAGATTACCCTCCATATTCTAAGTGGGCCTCATTTAATCATTTGAAGACCTTAAGGAAAAAAACGGACCTCTTCCAAGCAGGAAGGAATTCTGCCAGTTGGATTCTGCCTTCAGATTCAAACTGCAACATCAACTGTTTTCTAGGTCTCAGCCTACCAACCAACCCTGCCGATTTTGTACTTGCCAGGGTCCACAATTGCATAAGCTGATTCCTTAATATAAAGTTCCCTAAAATAGGATAATTTTCTTTCTTTATAATACTTCCTTTGGTTCTGTTTCTCTGGAGACCCCTGCCTGATACACAGGCTAAATTGTAGCCAGGTAGTTTACAGGAGAGTATCAGAGAATAAGTCAGCTGGCAGGAGTTCTATTGGGGTAAGAACAAAAATCAAACAATGATCTCAGAAGCTAATACTTCAAAGGAGTCAAGATTTGGTTGGATTATTTTATGGAGCAATTTATGACCCAGGGCATTGTGGAAAACAATAGAATAATCAACAGACAATTAGTGGAGTTTAACAATTTGTTGTGGTCAGGGAAAGAGAAAAAGAGAGTCGACAGTGCCACTGTCATTGCCAGGGTAACTGTGAGTATAACAAATCTGGAACCTTCTGAAGAACACCATCAGAGGCTGCACAGTAGTGGGAGAAGGAAAGGGGATGGCTTCACTAAAATAACCCAATCACTCACAAAACAAATAAACAAGCAAATAACACTAAAAATCTAAAGAGGGGATTGATCAGTACCCAGAGGTTCTACAAGATATTATCTAACATATATACTTTCATAAAGAATTATGAGACATGCAACAACAACAACAAAATCCCAGGAAAGTACAACCAAGAGAGTGGAGAAAGAGAAATTGTGGATTTATGAGGAAAAAAAACAACAACAAACAAACCTAAGAATGATTTCAAAGTGGTCATATTAAACATGTTAACAGACTAAGCATAATTAAAGAAGAAATGTGTGAGGACAATGATGTGTCAAATAGAGAATATCCATACATAGGTGGAAATTATATAAAAGTGAAAATTTTGGGGTAGAGAAGTATAATAACTAAAATTAAAAATTCACTATAGAGGCCCAAGAGTACAACAGTAGATTTGAAATGGCAGAAGAAAGATTGAGGGGACTTGAAGATAGGTTTATAAGCATATGCAAGCCAAAGAGCAGAAAAAAAAAATGACAAAACATGAAGAGAGACTCAGAGAAATGTGAAAAACTCATGAAAGCATGCCAACATACTTGCAATGGATGTATTAGAGGGGAAGGAAAAGGGGAAAAGGAGCAGAAAAATTATTCAAAGAAATAATAAATGAAAATTTCCCAAATTTATTGAAAAACAATAATCTACACATCTAGGAAGCTGAGCAAACACCAAGTAGGATAAATACATAGAGATCCATAAGGAGACATATAAGAGCAAAGACGCTGAAAGTGAAAGACAAGCAGAGAATCTTGAATGCCACAAGAGAAAAATGAGTTGTAAAACTCAAAAGAAAATCTTGATAAGGTTAATACCTGACTTCTCAGTAGAAACAATGGAGGCAGAAAGCAGTGAGATAACATATTTAAATTGCTCAAAGAAAAAAACTGTCAACCCAGAATTGAAAATCCAGGAAAATTATGTTTCAAAATTGAAGGCAAAATAAAGTCTGTGATGTTTAATTTCATGTGTCAACTTTACTGGGCCACAGGGTCTCCAAGGCATTTGGTTAACCATTATTTCTGGGTTTGTCTGTGTGGGTATTTCTGGATGAGACTAATGTTTGGATAGGTAGACTGAGTAAAGGAGATTGCCCTCCCCAGTGTGGGTGGAGCTCGTGGAAGGTGATATAATCTTATATGTAGAAAACCCTAGAGGTTCTGCAAAAACAAAACCAAAAACAAAACTGCTAGAGCTAATAAATGCATTCTGCAAAGTTTCAGGACACAAAGTCAACACATAAAAATCAGTTGCATTTCTATACACTGACAATGAACAATTTAAAAATCAAATTAAGAAAATAATTCTATATAATCAGAATCAGAAAGAATAAAATACTTAGAAATTAACTTAACCAAGGAGATGAGAGAATTGATTGTACAATAAGAGCTACAACATATTTCTGAAAGAAATTAAAGAAGACAAAAATAAATAGAAACACTCCCGTGTTCATGGATTAGATAACTTAATATTATTAAAATGTCAATATTACTGAAAGCAATCTACAGATTTAATGGAATTCCTATCAAAATTCCAATGACATTTTTTGAAGAAATAAAAAGCCTGTCTAAAATATATATGGTATCTAAAGGCCCCCTGAATAGCCAAAACAATTCTGAAAAAGAACAAAGATGGAGTATTCACTCTTCTGTATTTTAAAACTTACTACAAAGCTAGAGTAATCAAAATATTGTGTTACTGGTATAAAGACAGACATAGGAACCAATGGAATAGAGTCCAGAAATAAACTCTCATGTATATGGTTAAATGATTTTTGACAAGAATGCCAAGACAATTTAATGGGGGAAAATGCCATCTTTTCAACAAATGGTGCTGGGAAAACTGTATACACACAAAAGAACAAACTTGGATCCTTATTTAACACTATAATCAAAAGTTAAATCAAAATGGATTCATAACCCATACATAAGACCTGAAACTACAAAACTCTTAGGAGAAAACATAGGGAAAAAACTTCACAATATTTGATTTGGCAATGATTTCTTGGACATGACACAAAAGGTACAGGCAATGAAAGAAAAAAATAGACAAATTGGGCTTCATAAACATTTTTGAAAATTTGTGTGTCTAAAGGCAGTATCAAAACAATACAAAAGTAACCTATAGAATGGGAGAAAATATTTGCAAGTCATATATCTATAATAATGGATTAATACCTAGAATATATAGAAAACTCCTAAAACTTAATAACACAGAAGATACCCAAATAACCCAATTCAAAGGACTTGAATAAACATTTCTTCAAAGAAGATACACTAATGGCTAATACATACATGAAAAGATGCTCAGCAACACTAATCATCAGGGAAATGCAAATCAAAACTGCAATGAGATGGCTCATACCCATTAAGATGGCTACTATTAAAAAAAAAACAACTGTTGGTGAGAATGTGGAGAAATTGGAACCCTTGTGCACTATTGGTGGGGGTGTAAAATAGTATAGCTGCTATGGAAAACAGTTTTGCCACTTTTCAAAGAAATTAAAAATAGATTACCAAAAGTTTCAGTAATTCCATTTCTAGGTATATACTTGAAAGACTTGAGAGCAGGATCTCAAGAAGATATTTGGATACTCGTGTTCATAGAAGTATTATTCACAATATCCAAAGAATAGAAAGAACTTGTGTGTCCATCAACAAAGGAACTGATAAACAAAATGTGGTGTATATGTACAATGGAATAGTATTCAGAAGAAGGAAATTCTGACATATGCTATCACATGGATGGACTTTGAGGACCTTATGCTAAGTAAAGTAAGTCAGTCACAAAAAGACAAGCAATATATGATTCAAATTATATGAGGTACCTGGAGTAGTCAATATCATAGAGCTAGAAAGCAGAATAAATTGTAGTTGCTAGGGATTGGGGGGAGGGGGCAATGAAGAGTTAGAATTTAAGTTTGGCAAGATAAAAAGATGGATGGTGGTAATGGTTGCACAACAATATTAGTGCAGTAAATACCACCATACACTTTAAATGGTCAAGATAGTAAATTTATGTTATGTTATGTGTATTTTATTATAATAATAAAAACTGGGGGAAAAGGAAATGACCAATACATGCTACAACTTGGATTAACCTTGAAAACATTATGCTAATTGAAAGAAACTAGTCTTAAAAGACAACAAATTATATCATTCCATTCATATAAAATTTTTAGGACAGGGAAATCAATAAAAGTAGAAAATATATTAGTGGTTGCTTAGGGCTGGGGAGAAACATAGAGATTTGAAGGTGTGATAGTTAAAGGAAGGGGAAATAGAAAGGTGATAGCTAAAGGGTATTTCTTTTTTTAAATTTAAATTTTAAAAAATATTTTTAAATTTCATTTTTTAATTGACAAATAATAATTATATATATTCATGGGGTATATAGTGATGTTTTGATAAATATAATGTATAATGATCAGATCAAGGTTTTTCATATCTATGATCTCAAACATTTATCATTTTTTTGTGTTGGGAACATTCAGTATCCTCCTTCTAGCTATTGGTAACTATATATTCTTGTTAACTACAGCCATCTAATATAAATGACTTAAATTTATGATTTCAATAATATTTAAGTGTGCAATCCAGTAGCATTAAGTATGTTCACTATGTTATGTTGTGCAATCATCACCACTATTCATTTCCAGAACTTTTTCATCATTTCAGACAGAATCTCTGCACTCATTATACAGCTCTCCACTCTCTCTTCCCCCAGTCCCTGGTAACCTCTATTTTACTGTCTCTATGATTTTGACTTTGTTCTTTTTATAGTTTTCTAAAGCAAGAGCTGAGATTATGTACTTTATATCTTTCTTTTCTAATATATGCATTTGATGCTATACATTTCCTTCTAGGCACTGCTTTCACTGCATATCCCAAATTTTGATAAGTTTTATTTTTGTGTTCATTTAGTTTGAAGCAATT
The DNA here is from genome assembly GCA_004363605.1 of Indri indri. Lineage (NCBI taxonomy): Eukaryota > Metazoa > Chordata > Mammalia > Primates > Indriidae > Indri > Indri indri. Next base: position 44,121 of record RJWJ010007461.1, read on the forward strand.
TTCAATTTCACTTCAACTTCTTTTCACCCATGTAAGTGCATTGATTAATTTCCAACTATTTTTTAGTTTTCCAGTTATGTTTCTGTTATTGATTTCCTGTATAATTCCTCTGTGGTCTGACAGCATACTTTGTAACGCTTAAATTCTTTTAATTTTGTTAAGGTGTGTTTTATGGCCCAGAATGTGGTCTATCTTGGTGAATGTTCTGTGTAAGTTTGTGAAAAATGTGTATTTTGCTTTTGTTGAATGAAACATTTTATAAATGACAATTAGATTCACTTGATTGATGGTGCTGTTGAGTTCAACTATATCTTCACTAATTTTTTGCCTAATGGAAGTGTCAATTACTTATAGAAGAATATCATATGGTAATTCTATACTTAATTTTTTGAGGCACTGATAAACTGTTGTCCACAATGGCTGTACCTTTTGACATTCCATCAGCAATGCCCAAGTTTTTCAATTTCTGCACAATTTCACCAAGACTTATTTTCCATTTTTAAAAATAACAGCTATCCTAATATGTGTGAATTGGTATCTCATTGTAGTTTTCATTTTATTTCCTTAATGGCTAGTGAAGTTAAACATCTGGAGTTTCTATATGAAGTGATGAAATTATTCTAAAATTGGCTGTCAAGATAATTGTATGTATCTTGAATATACCATATTAACAAAACCATTGGATTATATGCTTTAAGTGGTTGAAATGTATGGTCTATGAATTATCTCTCAATAAAATTGTTAAACTATGAGACTATGAAGTTATATTTTAACAAATTTGCTAAACTATGAAGAAAATAAGAGAAAAAATAGGACTATGGAAAAGGAAAGCTTACTTTTTTTCTGTGCATGATGGCACAAATACGCAATGATATAATGTACTGCTACAGCTGATTCTACAAAGAAAAGTTGCTGTTCTGCACAATTGCAATATCTCAGGGAAAGGGGACTGGATTCATTAGAGGTGAATCAATTCTTGAGAAAGTTGGAAGTGAGGTTTTTGATGAAGAAAAATATTTATAAATATATGGATGATAAGGAAATAAAAGATGATAACTGCTAGCTTAAAAAAAATAGTTTCCTTCTTGGTGAAGCACACGGGATTTTGGTGAGCTAAAACCATAAAATTCTTAGAAGAAAACACAAAGTTAAATCCCTGTGATCTTTAATTTGGTAACAGATTCTTAGATATGATACCAATAAAATAAAAAATAAATAAGCTGGACTTCATCAAACTTAAAACCTTTTGTGCATTAAGCAGTGGTTCCCAACATTTTTGGCACCAGGGACCAGTTTCATGGAAGACAATTTTTGCACAGACTGCGGAGTGGGGAGGATGGCTAATGATGGGGAATGGCTGTACATACAGATGAAGCTTTGCTTTTTCACCCGCTGCTCACCTTCTGCTGTGCAGCCGGTTCCTAACTGGTCACAGACTGGTATGGGTAGGTGGCCCAGGGGTTGGGCCACAGCATTAAAGAACCACAGCATTAAAGAACATTATCAAGAATTTGAAAAGAAAACCTATGGAATGAGATAAAATATTTGCAAATTACATATCTGATAGGTCTAGTATCCAGAATATACAAAGAGCTCTTAAAATGCAACAACAAGACAAACAATCCAATTAAAAAACAAGCACCACATGTACTCACCATCAAATTGGTATTAACTGATCAACACATAAGTGTACATATAAGAATCTATTGGATAACATCTATTGGATGTCGGGTGGGCGGGGAGGGGGGAGGGGGAGGAGGGGACGAGTATATGCATACACAAAGAGTGCAATGTGCACCATCTGAGAAATGGACATGCTTGAAACTCGGACTCGGGGGGTGGAGGTAAGGGCAACATACGTAACCTAAACATCTGTACCCCCATAATATGCTGAAATAAAAAACAAAACAAAACAAAAAACCCTCATCCCTGTGAATTAGAAAAAATCAGCCTTCTTTCCTCCCATTCTGTAGGTTGTTTGCTCTCATGTAGTTTCCTAGGCTGTGCAGAAGCTTTTTAATTTGATCAGGTCCCATTTATTTATTTTTGTTGTTGCTGTGATTGCCTTTGGGGTATTCTTCATAAATTATTTCCCTAGGCTGATGTCTATAAGAGTTTTTCCAACATTTTATTCTAGAATTCTTATATTTTCATGCCTTAGGTTTAAGTCTGTTATCCACTGTGGGTTGATTTTTGTGAGAGGTGAGAGGCGTGGATCCTATTTCAGTGTCTATCCAATTTTCCCGGAACCATTTATTGAATAAGGATTCTTTACTCCAGTGTATATTATTGTCTGCTTTGTCAAAGATTAGATGGCTATATGAGGATGGTTTTATATCTGGGTTCTCAGTTCTGTTCCATTGGTCTATGTCTCTGTTCTGGTGCCAGTACCATGTCGTTTTAGTTTCTATAGCCTTGTAATATAACCTGAAGTCTGAAAAATTGATGCCTCCCAATTTGTTCTTTTAGCTTAAGATTGCTTTTGCTATATGGGGTCTTCTCTGGTTCCATATGAAGTATAGAATTATTTTTCTATACTTCTGAAAAATGATGTTGGTATTTTAATAGGGATTGCATTAAATCTGTAGATCATTTTGGGTGGTATAGACATTTTAACAATGTTGATTTTGTCAATCCTTGAACATGGTATGGTTTTCCACTGTTTGTGCATGTTACACATCCAATAAAGGGCTGATAACTAGAATCTATATAGAACTCAGGAAAATCAGCAAGAAAAAATTAAACAACCCCATTAAAAAGTGGACACAGGACATGAACAGAAACTTTTCAAAAGAAGACAGACTAACAGGCCAGCAAACATATGAAAAAATGCTCAACATCTCTAAGTATCAGGGAAATGCAAATCAAAACCACAGTGAGATATCGCTTAACTCCAGTGAGAATGGCTTTTATCAAAAAGTCCCAAAACAATAAATATTGGCATGGATGTGGAGAGATAGGAACACTCATACACTGCTGGTGGGTCTGCAAACTAGTACAATCTCTATGGAAAGTAATATGGAGATACCTCAAAGAGCTAAAAGTAGAACTACTATTTGATCCAGCAATCCCATTATTGGACATCAACCCAAAGGGAAAAAAGACATTCTATAAAAAAGACATCTGCACTAGAATGTTTATAGCAGCACAATTCACAATTGCAAAGATGTGGAAACAACCCAAATGCCCATCAATACGTGAGTGGATTAATAAAATGTGATATATGTATACCATGGAGTTCTACTCAGCCACAAAAAAAAAAAAAAAAAAAAATGGTGATCTAGCACCTCTTATATTATCCTGGATAGAGCTGGAGCCCATTCTACTAACTGAAGTATCCCAAGAATGGAAAAACAAGCACCACATGTACTCCCCATCAAATTGGTATTAACTGATTAACACTTATGTGCCCATATAGCAGTAACCTTCATTGGGTTTCAGGCAGGAGGGAAGGGGGCAGAGGAGATGGGTGCTGTGCACACCATCTGGGGGATGGACAATTGAAGCTCTGACTTGTGTGGGGCAAAGGCAATATAAGTAACCTAAACATTTTTACCCCCATAATATGCTGAAATAAAAGTAAATAAATAAATATAAAAATAAAAATAAATAAAATGGGAAGAAATAATCAGCCTCCTTTTGACACAAAAGGAAGCAAAAGTTCAGAGAACTTAGTTCACACAGTGGGCCCGAGACTGCTGTTCTCAAGTTTTATCCTCCCCAGGCTCTCACCAGAAGATGCGGTGGTGACCTCAGCTAGGAAGGAGCAAAGGGGAAGCACTTAAATGCTGACTCTAAGTACTGTGAATGATTAACTAGGCAGGTGTGATGTCTAAGAAGGGCCAGCTCTCATCTTAAAAGCTGTGAGAAGAAAAAGTTGATCAAATCAGTAGAGTACAGGCAGTCTCTGGGTTACAGACAACCTCATTTACAGTGTCCCGTACTTATGAATGGGCTCCCAAGCTACCCCATAAAGATAATTTATAATTAAATAATTAAATTAATAATTTGGGAACTAGTTTCTTCCATGCATGTAAGCAAACCTGCATGGAGTAAATTGTCCGTTGGCACAGCATCTTTACACTGTTGGCTAGTCTCATTGTTTATACCATTGCTGATGCATAACATCACTTTCACCTTAACTTTTTATTCAATTTTGTGATTCTGTTTTTACCCTTATGACCATGCCCCTCTAAGTGAAAGTCCACTGTAAGTCCAGGTGAGCCTGCAATGAAGAGAAAGGTGATTATAATAGAAATGAAAATGGAAATAACTAAGTGTTCAGAGAAGGGCCAGATGCCATCATTCATTGGGAAAGCATTAGGCTTCAGTCACTAGACTATTGGACAATTATAAAGCGTAAAGTGAGAATAATGAAACGTGAAAGGCAGTACTCCAGCAAAAGCATTGATTATTACTAAGCAGTGTAGTGGGTTAATTATTGAAATGAAAAGGTTATTATTGATTTGGTTAGAAGATCAAAATAAGCGTAACATTCCTATTAGCCTAGCATTAGTGCAGGAAAAGGCCCGGAATATTTTCAACAGTTTAAAAGCTGTGCACATAGAAACTGAAGGTAGTTGTGATGAAGAATTTGTTTCAAAGTAAAGGTTGGTTTAATCATTTTAAACATAGGGTATAAATATGCATAATATTAAAGTGCAAGGGGAGGCAGCCAGGGCTGATGTAGCTGCAGCAACTAAATTTTCTGAAATGTTGAAGAAAGTTATTGAGTAGGGGGATTATTTGCCAGAACAAATAGTTAATGTAGATGAAAGTGGGCTGTTCTGGGAAAAAAATGCCTTCTTTCTTACATCTAGAAAGAAGAAAAAAGTGCACCAGGGCATAAAGCAGAAAGGATGGATTAACCTTACTGCTTGGGGGTGATGCACCCAGAGATTTTTAAGCTCAAGTCTTTGCTTGTTTACTGCTTGGAAAATCCAAGAGCACTTCACTGCATTATTAAAGCAACTCTTTCTGTTATTTGGAAGTCAAATTTAAGGGCCTGGGTCACACTTGCTGTGTTTGAAGATTGGTTCTTGAACTGTTTTATTCTTGCTGTGGAATGTTATTGTTTGGAAAATAAAATTCCCTTTAAAGTTCTGCTTGTGCTGGACGGTGCTCCTGGACATCCAACATCTTTAGACGACCTTCGCCCTAATGAGAAGGTCGTATTTTTACCACCCAATGCTACATCATTACTATAGCCAATGGACCAGGGAGCCATTTCTGCATTTAAGGCTTATTACTTACAGCATACATTTGTTCAAGCAGTCAGAGCTATGGAAGATGATGTGATGACCTTGAGAGATTTTTGGAAGAATTATAACATCTATGATGCCATCAAAAACATTGCTGACTCCTGAGAAGAAATGAAGCAATCAACAATGAAAAGGATGTGGAAGAAACTGAGCCATCACTTCTGTGATGACTTTTGTGGCTTCACAGAAAAAGACATCACTGAAGCCAGAAAAGCTGTGGTGGATAGTGGCAATGCACTGCAATTGGACATCAGTGAAAATGACGTTATCTTATTCCAAGACTTAGCTGATGAAGATTGTATGGAGATAAAGAAGCAGCTGATAGAAATACAAGATCACAAAGAATCAGAAAATCCAGAGCCAAGAAAGTTTACAAAAAAAGAATTAGCTGAAGCCCTTTGTTTCATGAAGCAGGATTTGCTAAGCTTGAGGAGCAAGGTCCTAACATTGAGCAGTTTACAAAGGTTTACTGTGCAGTTAGTGAGACTGTCAGTGCTACAAGACCATTTATGATGAAATAAAGGAAAAAGTTGTGCAAACAACCCTGGATACTTTTTCAATAAACCGACTTCAGTGGTAAGTTCCCCTCCTCCAGCAACAGAATCAAATCCTGATTCTCCAGCACCCACTCTGTCCTCTCCTGCACCATCTCCATCATCATCTGAGTAATGTCAGCCTATCTCTTGCCTCAAAAATGCCTCTTCTAGTAAGCAAGACATTGAGGCAATATTAGATGAATGTTAACCTTTAATATTCTTTATTGAAATTTCTCCTGTCTATCTAAACATTTTGTATGAATTTGTTTTTATGTTGTGTTTGTTCTAATTAAAAGAAAGAACACAATAATTGTTTTTTAATTTCAGAATATTATAGGGGTACAAACATTTTGGTTACATGAATTACTTTTATATAGTTTGAGTCAAAGTTATAAGTGTGTCCATCACCCAGTTATTGTGCATCATACCCATTAGGTGTGAATTTACCCATCCCTTCTTCCCCTCCACCACCAGCTTGATTTCCGTTGGATTTACTGCCATATGTACACATGAGTGCTGATCATTTAGTTCCAATTTAATAGTGAGTACATCTGGTGTTTGTTTTTCCATTCTTGTGATACTTCACTAGGAGGATGATCTCCAGTTCCATCCAGGTTGTTACAAATGGTATTATTAGTTCACCATTTTTTATGGCCGAGTAATACTCCATGGTATACATATACCAAAGTTTATTAGTCCACTCGTGTATTGATAGGCACTTGGGGAATTTCCACATCTTTGTGATTGTGAATAGTGCTGCTATAAATATATAAATGAGTGCAAGTGTCTTTTTGATAAAATAACTTTTGTTCCTTTGGGTGGATACCCTGTAGTGGGATTGCTGGATTGAATGGTAGCTCTACTTTTGGTTCTATAACTTATTACAGTACAGGGGCATTATTATTACTATAGTATTATACTTTATTATTATCACACATGAGCCATTATAGTATTGTTATTATTATTACCATATATGTGCTGTTCATCAGGGATCTGAGTTACATACAAATCTAACCTAAAGATGTTCTCAGGGTCGTATCTCATCCATAACCCAGGGACCGCCTATATTTATTTGGTAAACTCTTAGGCAAGTGACTCTCTCTTTGGGCCTCAGTTTTCTTTTCTGTAAAATGAGAGTGAGGAGAAATACGTTTAGGCCTCCTAGAGTCCTCTTTCCCACTGAACATAGATGGTTCTCAGAGAATTTATTATTATTCCAAACTCTCTATTTCTAGCCTCTTATTTCCAAGCCAGCCTTTATGGGCTTGAGGGTAAATGGTTCCAAAACAGTTTGAGTGGTTTGGTTTACATCATCCCCTACTGTCCATTACCTGCACCCCAGTGTCTGAGCAGGACACGGCTGCTCTGGAGGACACAGATTCCGGAAGGAGTGAGACAGGATAGGCCCCACCCCTCCCCCAGTCTGAGAGCCCAGGGGACCTGGCCATGGTTGGCCAAAATATAAAGGGGGAGTATTGAGGGTTGGGGGAAACATAGTAGGCACTCAAATATTAGCCATTATTACTATATATTATCAATATATGTATGAATAAGTAAATAATACTTCAAAATAGAAAAGAAAAAAGGAAAGCTTAATATTTTTCTGCACGTGATGGCACAAAAGCACAATGATATGAATGTAACTCTATCACTAGCTCTAAAAAGAAAGTCTGCTGTCATACACAATTAAAGTATCCAAGGGAAAGGGAGTAAACCTAAATGGTCTGCATCCTTGCTGCTAAAGGTGCAGTCCACAGATCAGCATCATCAACATCAGCTGGAAGTACGTCAGAAATGCAGAATCCAGGGCCCCACTTTAGAACAACTGAATAAGAATCTGCCAGTTAACAAGATCCCCAGGTGATTCCTATGCACACTCAAGCTCAAGCAGCACTGGGGCGATGCACAGCTGTTAGCTGATGACACAGGATGTCCAAAAGGGGTGGAAAGGAGGACAATTCTATGATCCTCTAAGAAGGAATACATGTTGTACACCTTTGTCAAAGGTTTCAGTCTCCAGTTGGATATTTTTCTTGAGTATTCACCTTCCATGTAGTTCTGGTATTTGAGGGAAAGGAATCAACTGACACAACAATCTGCATTTTAACAAGATCCCCAGTGATGCGCATGTGCATTGAAATTCGAGAAGCATTCGGGACATGCAGCTAAGGTGGCCAGAAACTGGTGACCTAGGGAAATTCTTGAAGAAAAAAAATGACAAAATTGCTATAATTGTCTATGTTTTGATGGGAAGGTCTTGTGACCAACAACAGGTATGCATACTGTTTTTTATATCAAATAAGAATACAAAAGCGTGAAAATTAATTTAATTGAAAAACTCTGTGCCAACATGGCTAATAAAAATACACTGCCTTATAATGCCATCTTGGCCTTTGGCATAAGAAAAAGTATTGTTTTTGCCCCACATCCCTGATTTTTATGGCAATAGAGGAAAGAATCATGAGCCTTGTACCCTAAAGGCTAAGTTTTGCATCTCAACCCTGCTTTGTGCCATACCTTGTTCTTCTGTTTCCTAATTTAAGTGGAATACTAATGTTCTCTCTTTCTAATATACATGGCTATGGTGAGCATCAGTGTGAAAATGTTTGTGAAAATGCTTTGAAAACTGTTAATGTCAGTAATTATTTCTATAATTGCAAACCTAGTCCATTTCCTTTTACTTGTCCTAATGATGATGGAGATTCTAAAGAGACCTCTCCATATATACCTGTGAATGTGTATCTGCGTGTGTGTATACATGAGGAAAGTAAAGTTCTGAAGCTCAAGGCGTTACTGTAGGGCCAGTAGTAGTAGGGAGCTATAGTTTATTTCCACTTCTTATATCTTCACATCGAGCTTTTCCATTCTACCACATGGTTGGTAGTGTTTCTCAAACACTACCATTTGCAGTTACAATCCCTTACATTTAGTTCGTGCTTCCATATCACCAGCATCTCTGCTCCAATCTGGAACATACAGTGGGGACTATTTCATTTGTGGCACCTTTCTGTTCAAGCCTTTGGATAGTTTCTTTTTCGTACCACATGGAGCTAATTTTGTCATTAGCATTTTAGGAAACACACAGTAGCATTCTAAGTGAAATACAAATTAGAAAACTCTGCCATTTTTAGTTATTCTTTTCTCCCAAATTTGAAAAGAAATCACTATCAAATCACCCAAGTCACATTTATCCTTTTTAAACTCCCAAAGCTGTTGTCATGATTTTTCCAAACTCTCTATTTCTAGCTCCTTAAATAGAAATTATGACTAGAGTAACAGTGGTGAAAAATACTGAAGCACTATGAATTTAAAGAAAAAAATTATTAGGCACAATGAAAACTAGAATTTAACACATAGTTTTGCTTTGTTGACTTTTGCAGTTACAAGTTTGCAAAACCATGTTTCACCTGCACAGTTTCTGGCTCACAGCAAATAATCAATAGAAGTTGATCGGTCAACTGATTGATGAAGAAACCGCACATCAATGAGAGTGAAAGAAACCTATTATACATGAAGAGTATACTCTTTATTTTTTTTAGTTTTCTTTTTAACAGCTATCATTTTATTGATTTTTTTTTTACTATGTGCCAAGCACTCTGCTAAGCACATTAAATTTGTTATCTCATTCAACCCTGCCCCCCAGTAATCCTAGTGACCATTACTATAGCTAATTTACCAGAAAGGGAACATATTGGACTATGTTAAGAAGTAGTTAGGTTCCCACACTATGAATTCCATTAAGTATTAATTAATTTAGTCTTGATTAATTAATGGAATAGATTAGAACATATGCTTTATTTCATCAGGCAAACCTTCCCAGCATAAAATTAACCAGAAATTATTGAGCATTAACAGTGTGCCAGGCGCTATGATGTAATTTAAATAATGATTTCATTTAATTCTAATAATTGGCTTATGCAGGAGATATATTATTAATATCCCTCTTTCATGGATAAAAAAACCGAAACTAAAAATGTTAAAGGAACAAACGTAAGATTAGAGAGCCAGTGGTAGAGCTGGGCTTTGCAATCAGGACTGAATGCTCAGCCCGTATGGTTCAATGCCTCAAACCACGTGCATAGCTCACCAGTGAATCAACAACAGTAGCAAAAAGTCACCCTCAACTTGCCAGCCTCTCCTGGAACATCCCCTTTGAATCCACCCTTTTCTCTGGATAAGCAAAGAACCATGGAGTTGTCACCATGTCTGTGGCCTGTATGGCCTATAGCACAATGGAGGAAATGTCCTCTCAGGAAAATTATTCTAAATATAGCTTGTATCCTGTTTTATTTTTCATTTAACATTATAATGTAAATGTTTTCTTATGTTACTAAAAACTCTTAATAAGCACAATTCTAAAAGTTGCTTAAACTTTTTATCAAGTGAATGTATCATAATTTAATTATCAATTTCTTTGTTTATTTCCTTCCTTCCTTCGATAGAAATCAAGTAGGTGGGAGAGGGGGAGGAAGGGATGGGTAAATTCACATCTAATGGGTACAATGTGCACTATCTGGGTGAAGGGCACACCTATAACTTTGACTCAAACTGTACAAAAGCAAATTATGTGAGCAAAATGTGTATATCCCTGTAATATTCTGAAACTAAAAAAAAAAAAAAATTCTTTGTTATTGACCAGGTATTCTTTCCTTTTTTGTTGTTATTTTATGTAATGTTATAATAAGCACCTATTTACACAGAGCTACTTCCACATCCCTGATTTCTGACTAATGTATGACAGAAGTACCTAAAAGTGAATTTGGGTGCTCCCATATTTCAAGTATCTTGATGCATATTGCCAAATTACTTTCTAAAAGTTTTGTACCAATTTCTACCACCCCATCAGGCTCACCAGGCCTTCCTATCAGATATAGAATTAAAATAAGAGAAATCTTTGCTGATCATATGCATGAAAAACTCTATCACATTATTAAAATTTATATTTGTTTGATTCATTATGAGGTGAAATGATTTTTCCAATATTTGGCAGACACTAAATCTTCCTTTTTGATAATTTCCAGCTTCTGATTTTTGCCCTGGTGAGATTTTACTGCTTTGTCTGTATTCCTTACCTACTGAAGAATTCAAACTCTTGCAATATTTATTGTAAGTATTTTTTCCATAGATTGTCTCTGCCTGGAGCAGAAACAGAAGGAAATATGTTGTTTAATCCAGGGAAGGGGAAGAGCCCTTTGACAAAGGAGTGACAGCAGATTCCTATGCTACAAAGAACCCACCAAGGTAAGGTTTGGAAAAGTAACTATTTTTTTTCCCCACACACTGTTATGAATGGTAACAAAGCTTATATTCTGCTTTAGATTAGGTGGGCAATAATTACTATTGTTCGTTCAAAAGCCAAGTGGTTTATCACTAAAAAAAAAAAAAAACTGTCAGAGATTTATTGACAAATAAATAAATGCGTCACATTTAATACCACATTGGCAAGAAACCTCAGTACTTTTCCACCCCTTACCATCTTACAAAGGTTCTGAGGTTCTATAGAAATGTACAGTGACTCTGGCCCATGTGATAGATATTGTAACCAGGTTTACAGAGTTCAAGCCTCAGCAAATAGAAAATGCTTATTTTCTTGCTCAAAACAGTTCAGATAAAAACATATCAGATTAAAATAAGAATGACAACAATAATAATAAGAAATGTTTAAGCTGGTGTATTAGTCAGGGTTCTTCCGAGAAGGAGAACAGACGGAATGTGTACATGTGTATATAGAGAGATTTATTTTAAGGAATCGCCTCATGCAGTTGTAGAGCTTAGTAGGCCCAAAATTTGCAGGGTAGGTCAGCACACAGCAGAGCCAGGAAAGAGTTGCCTTTTGTCTAAAAGCAGTCTGCTGGAAGAATTCCTTCTTGTTCAGGGGAGGTCAGTCATTATTCTCTTAAGGCCTTCAATTAATTGCTTTACTACAAGTCCACTGATACAAATGTTAATCTCATCCTAAAAACACCAGAGACATTCAGAATAATGTTTAACCAAATATCTGGGTCCAGCCAATTTGACACATAGAGTGAGCCATCAAACTTGGTAACAAGATTAATCAGAACTTAACTAACTTTAAAAGTGTTTGTCAGTTGAGGCTTTATTTTGAATAGGATATATCTCTTTCAGACCTCACAACAGCATTCTCTCTACTTGTTCCTACTGTCCTTTTTTGTTGAAGTCAATGTCATTCTCTGCTACTTTGTGATCTTGACTGTGACCTGGCTTGGATGGGTAAGCTATGTGGAAGGAGAGGTATGCTGTTTGCACTGAGTTCTTAGGAACTTATTTTCTGTAAAGACATAATGATGTTACTGTTCTGCCTTCCCCTGGGGCTTTCATATCTTTATTTGAGTTCAGCAGCCACAATGAAATTAAGATGATGGATATGAAATGGAAATTTTCTGGTTCAGATACAATTATACCATTTTCAGTGGCTTTTTTTTCTTATTTCAGTAAATATTCATTTAGCTGCCTCAGGTAGTAGAACTAATGATTACAATTTTGTCCTGAACAAAGGAGGAGACAAATACTGTAATTATATAAAGTACAAATCAAATCAACTAATTAAATAGGGAAAGAAAATCCATAATAATTATTGAGGTATGGGCCAGTTAACAATGCACAGTAAAAGGACCTATAATTTTTAGAAATATACCAATGCCTGATTTATCAAGAGGTAAATGTAATAAACGAGTACATTTTTACTTAAAAAAAGCAAGCTTCATCTATATTAAAGTAACCTCATATGACTCCTCAGTTGTCAGACTGCAGACTTTCCTCTCCATATTTATTTAGATAATTGAAAAGATATTTAAATTATTTATTCTAGGTGAAAAAAACATTAATACTTAATTGTGGAAACTTGAATATTTTTTTGTTCATCTTTAAACTCCAGGAAGCCTCTGAGATTACTGCTAGCCCATAGTATCTCCATTACGTGCAAACGCTCAGCTCTCAGACATTTTGTTCATTCCATTTTCTTTGGAACCATGGTTGGCATATGACTCACCCTGTGTACTCCAGTTATGTCCCATGAGGGCTGACTCTGCCTGCCCAACAAGACTCTAAGTCTGTCAGAAGCAGAAATTGTGCTTTCCCTCTTTCCTGTCTCTTTCCATTTCTATGCCAATTACTTAAAGCGGGAATCATGTGTGGGACAAGCAGAGAATGACATTGACTTCAACGAAAGAGCAGAGTAGGAACAAGTGGAGAGAAAGCTGTTGTGGTATGTCTGAATGAGATATATCCTGTTCAAAATAAAGCCTCAAGTAACAAGTGTGTGTGTGTGTGTGTGTGTGTGTGTGTGTGTGTGTCCATATAATTATATTCTGTCCTGTGCCAGGAAAGATTGAAGGGCTCATTCCAGAGTATTTCTGGGGAAGCATTTTAGAGCTTGGTTCATGGCATTATGTAAAGCATCAACCTACCTCGCTTTCTGCCACATCTGATTATTTGTAACAAAATCTTGACAAAAGATATAACAATTACCAAGATATCTTAGTCAAATAAAATTCCATACTAATAGCTCAGATTACATTCCAAATTCCCTACAACTTTTCATCTTCATCTCCTTAAAGTGTTAAAGAGAGCAGATACAACAAAG
>RJWJ010007462.1:0-50863 GCA_004363605.1 Indri indri
AAACTTGGTTTTGTCAAAAGCCTTCATCATCTCTACTTCCCTTTTTTCCCCTCCAACCCTCCCCAGACAGCGGCCTGCCAGCACTCAGAGCCATGCCTGGTACATAGTAGGTGTTTAATATATGTTAGTCTCCCTTTCCTCCTTCCTTCCCTCCTTCCCTCCTTTCCTCCCTGCTGTGAGCACTCACAAGTAGACTCATCTAGATTTTTAATATGACCTCTAGGAGTGGTGGAAGGGCACCCTCTGCCAGTAAAAATATATCTTGAACATAATAACAGCTCCCTTGTTTTTATTCCTGCAACACGCTTATTAGATGGATAATCCCCACAAAGGACTTGGAATGACCATGTCTTCCTAATCTATTTTTTAATTCTCACTCATATTTGCAAGTAAAAGACTCTCATCCAGATGCCATGCTCAATGTCGGTGCATTGTGATTCAAGAAATGTCATTGAGGCTGTTGTGATTGCTGTGAGCAATTGCCCTGAGCAATTAGCTATCTTTCCTGGACTGCTCAAGACCTTTCAGGGACTAAAAAGTGAAATGTTTTCTTCTTAAATTCAATGCACAGATTCCACTCATTCACTAATTAAATACCAAAGAAATCTGCCCTTATAAAACTACAGAGAAACAAATCACACTTACCTGGATTAGTTTCTGGGCCCAGATCTCTTAGAAGGATTTTCTTTGCATTATTTGCTACATTTTTGCTCCCGGTACTCAACAACAAGCGATGACTGAAGCCAGATCTTCACATGATGCCCTGAATCTGGCTGATGTCTCCTGGCTCCCAAGCACCTGCTTAAACAAAAGGCATGAGTTCCCCTGGACTTCCACACTATTCATAGCGGTATGCCTTTCTAATTGGTTTGGGATAGGGTGCGTGTGCATATGTGTTTCTGCTCACATTCAACAAAATATTTACTTTTTTTTTAACTTCCATCTAAATGCTTAATTTATAAAGAGAAAAGAATCAAGGTACATATTTTATATCAGAGTAGAGGGGAAAAAAGAACTTAGAAAGGTCCTATTGAGAACAAAAGCCTTTTGTTACCAACGTGTCTTAATATTAGTGTAATGACTTCAGAGGATGAGATAAGGTAAGGAAAGGTAAGATGGAGTGAGATAAGATAAAGTTAGGTGGCAACATCAATAAGTAATACAATGTTAGAACACAAAAGGTAAACACACTAAAAATGTTTGAGTCCAAAAATGTTTGAGTATCCAGAGTTTTAAATGGGCCCAATGTTATTTTGGTCTATGCTATAGAAATTCAGTAACTGACTCTACAATCTTTGGAAAGACTTGCTCTTCAGAATGTTGCTTAAGGAAGCACAGGTTTGGAATCACCCATTTTGCTTACACTTTTATAAACATAAGCTTACCAGCAGGCTGCTCCCACTGGTCAGGAAGGAACCAATTTCCATTTGAAGTCGTGCACTAATTCTTCCAAATGCTGTGTCCCTTTAGTAAATGTCTTCTATTTGGATCAAAAAGATCAGCGACACATCGCAAAAGTAAAGTCAGTCATGTTCCAAATTGAGACATGCATGCGTTTGTCCAAAATTCTGCTAGTGTTTTCTTCCCCTCTCCCTGGTAAAGGAGTACAAATAATGGATGAAGATGTCTTTTTGAACCATACTGATATAAACACTTCTATTTTACTACAGTGCTGATACAGGGCACAGTAACGGTCTAGGCCCCCTCCCCCTCCCATTTTACCCCATACTGAGGTTCAGAGAGGGGCACAGCTTCCTAAACGCTATATGATGCAGAGTCAGAACTGGAACCCAGGTCACAGGCTGGCAAGCATTCATTGAACCACGCCATACTGCCTACCATGTCTTTGGATTGTTATTGTTAATGGTTAAAGTTTTGTCTTTGGAACATGTTATAATCTAAAGTACTGCCCAGACAACTTAGGATGTAAGTCTCTACATTCTAGATTCAAACACTTTTCCAATGCAAAGAAAAAAAAATGGATTTGCGTGAGATTAGAAGAGAGGAGTCACTCACAACAATTATTTGCAAAATTGTTTTCGTGGCTAGAACAATGGTCTGGGTGTCTTGTGAGACTGAGATTGCTTCCAATCTTCCAATTAAGTCTAAAACACTCAATGCATGAGAACCTAGCTATACTTTTTTAAAAACCCCACTAAGTAATTGGTTTTGTTGTATTAAAAAATATTGAGCATCCCACTTCATTTCGGAAGGCAGTACATACCCATTTTTAGGAATCATAGATGTTCAGATTTGGCTAGTTGACTTACCTACAAGCCTTTGGGTCTTAAAATAAATAAAATCTCCCTGAACCTTGTAGGAGACTCTGTAGGTCAGAGGAAAGCTTTAGGGCAGCTTTTTCTAGCTGTTAATGGGCAACACTGAGCAGCGAAATGATTCACCCACGCTTTATTTTTAATTGGATCTTCAGTGAGTTCAAGCTCAAGAGTTTCCTGCAGGTTCCAAGATCCGAAACAAACAGTGAGGCCCCTAATTCATTTCCAGGCAGATCTTTCCTTAAAATGAACAGAAAGTCTTCAGAGAGGGTGGGAGATAGCATAGGAGATGAGCAAGAAGCAAAGGCGGCCTCCCCAGTGAGTTTGTTTTTTGTGTGAACAAGTTTATCTTAATACAAATTTCCTTCTACTTACTGTCCTTCATTTTGTGGTCCTGTTTTCTTGCCTGCAATTGGAGGAAAAAAGTGTTCAGGGCGAGTAAAGCAGCACGTTTAAAGAATGGGCAGTTCCTGATCTCTTTCCTTTGTAATAAAAGTTTGTAACTTTCATATTTCCGAGTCTGGTTCTGCTGACCTTCTTTTGCCCTATGAATTGTTTGGCTTCATAAAATGCCATTATGATTTTATAAATCCAAGAAAAAGAAAGAAAGAAAGAGGGAAGGAAAGGACGGAGGAGAAAGGAAGGGAGAGAGAGAAAGAAAGAAAGTCTACAAAGGAAGGAATGCCGTCTGGCCTAATTTACAAATCTACATTTATCTTTAGAGAACATGAGGGCTATACTATTTATTTGTCAATATATGATAAACGTATAAAGATAAGATTTATATGGAAAAATCTTTTATTCAATTATACATGGTCAAAAGAAAAACCAAAAGATCATAGGAAGAGAGTACTCCGCTCAATGCCCTAAAAATCACAAGGTTTTTCAGTCTGGTTGGTGGAACAGCACTAATCTGTAATAGAATCCATCTCTCACACCTAATCTGTGTGAGTACAGGACACTGTTACTTCTAATCCTTTCTGGTGGTTCTTTTCCAGGCCTCTGGTAGCTTCCTCACATGCATGCCCTGATCAGTGTTCTGCTGAATATTTGAAGCAGATCCTCCGCAGATATCCAGATTTCTCCACTCTGGTACTACATTCTGTGAATTGTAGCCACCTTGGCCTTCCCAGACTCAGCACTGCTTCCTCAACTCAGGGAGTGTGCTGTGCTCCAGCTGGGTTCCCTCTCCCTGCACCATGCCTACAAGGTAGTAAGATGGGGCAATAGTAGGTTTCTTAGTCCTCTCAGGCTGCTGTAACAAAATACCTTAGACTGGATGATTTATAAAAGTAGAAATGTATCACTTACCGTTGTGGATGCAGGGAAGTCCAAGATCAAAACATCAGCAGATTTGATGTCGGTGAGGGCAGATTCCTCTTAGACGGCCCCTTCTAGCTGTGTCCTCACATGGTAGAAGGGTGAACAAGTTTCCTTTGGCCTCTTTTATAAGGGCACTAATCTCATTCATGAGGAGTCCACGCTCATAACCTAATCACCTCCTAAAGGCCACACCTTCTAATTGCACATCAGACATTAGATTTGAACATATGAATTATGAGGGGAACACAAACATTCAGACCACAGCTGTAGGGCATACAGCATTTGTATTCTATCTCATAGGGATCACTGTCCTTCATTGCCTAAGGGCAGCATCTCAAAAACTGTTTTTTAAAATATATTTTATGTGGTTTTTGGTTCTTTTCAGGTGGAAGGGCAAACCTAGTTCCAGATATTCTGTTTTAAGAGAAATGCGAAGGAAGTTTTGAGGAATTGTCCTATCTCTAGACAAAAGTCTTTATAAATCACAGCTCCCTTCTTTCTTCCCTTCTTTACTTTCTTTGTAGACCAAGGAGATAAAAGAAAGGACTCCATCTTCTAAGCTGGCTCATAACATTAGCATTCTTTTTGATGACACTTCATGCGAACTGGGGACTAACATTACTTAGTATTAATTGGGTGCCAGGATATGTTCAATGTTTTATGTCACTTACTTCTTAAATCTTAGAAAACTACCTTCTATAGCAAATATGTATATTGTTATACTTAATTTTCAAATGAGAAAAATGAAGCATAGAAAACTTATTAGTTGTGTGAACTTAGCTTACCCAAGTTCACATAGCTAGTAAGTGCTAGAATGAAGATTCAAAATCAGAACTGACTCCAAAGTATACATTCTTTACACAGTGTCATGCTGCCTTCATGGATCAAATTGCAACCCCCAAACATAGTTCCTGCAGTGTGTTTTATTATCTTTGTGTTACAGATTTTAAAAAAGGCTTAGAGAGATGAAGTGTTCAGCTTTAGGAGGCCCAGCTGCAGTGGAACCCAGGCCTGTATCCACAGCTTGTTCTTTCTAAGTCACTTGGCTGCCCATCTTTGGTTTAGTATTACACAACCTTCGGGACTTATTTAAAGCAATTGTTATACATAATCTGTTGTTAAAGTTGTAAGGTACATTGTAAAGAATGGTGAAAAATCCATATTGCTCAGCTTTGCTAAGACCAGGGATCTATTACTATTATTCTTTTTCTAGCCGTAGTTGAGAGAGGATTATTACAATTAGCTTTGATCCTGATTTCACAAATTCAAACATATATGCAAAAAGACTGTCCCCAGGCAAACCTGATGAATATTCACTTACAGTCTGTTTAAATTATTTCTGTAGTATTCATATCTACATGTAAAATATAGAGTAAAATGATGGAAAATGTTTTCTGACTTCATTCACAGATTTTCTTTTTTCAGAAACTAAGTAAATTTCCTCATCTCTTTTTAAAATAAATTTTTGTAAAGACAAAAAGTTCATTTTTATGGCACATGGTGTAAACTAGTTTTAAAATCATAACAGTAATGCATATATTTCTTACAAAAGTAAATATGTAATAAAACAGAAGAATACAAGGTAAAAAAGTGAAATCCCCGTTTCTCCTTAACCCTTATTATCATTCTCCAGAAGTAACAACTGGTAATAGTTTCTTCTGTGACCTCCCAGAAGTTTTTAATGTATAAACATGCTTATAGATATAAATATAAACATACTTCTTAGTTTTACAAAATGGGATCACACAGATGTATATCTTTATCCTGTATCTGTACACTTTCTTTTCACTTTATTTATCTTAGATAGATTTTTGTGTCAGTTTATACAGATCCATTATTTTCCTTTTATCACTTGTATGAGGTTATATATCATACACATATGATATATATAAAAATATGGTATATTTAACTAATCTTTCCTGTTAGAGAACATTTAGATCGTGTTCAATTTTTTGCTGTTACAAGTATTGTAGCAATAAATTCATTTTACAGATACATATTTGTTAACGTAAGTTTAGAAGCATAAATACTAGATGTGTACATTTTAAATTTTGTTAGATATTTCTAAATTGCCCTCCTTAAGGATTGCAATAATTTACAATTACATTACCAGTGTTCCAGAGTAGAACTCCATAAATATTAATCTGTTTAATGTGTGTGTGAATGAGCAGCCATTTTTCCATGTTGTCAACAATAGCCATTGTTGAATTTCTAAAATCTTTATTTAGTAAATGAAAAGTGGTACATTATTGCTTTAATTTACGCTTGTAATTACGAATGATGGTGGACACTTTTTTAACTTTTTTGCTGGCCATTTATATTTTATTTTCCAAAAACTGTCTATTTGTGCCCTTAGTTTCTTTTCTTATCTTTTTTTTTTGTTGCTGTTTGTTTGTTTTTTTGAGACAGAGTCTCACTCTTATTGTCCAGGCCAGAGTGGCATCAGCCTAGCTCACAACAGTCTCAAACTCCTAGGCTCAAGTGATCCTCCTGCCTCAGCCTCCTGAGTAGCTGGGACTGCAGGCACACACCACCCTGCCTGGCTAACTTTTTCTATTTTTAGTAGAGATGGGAGTCTCATTCTCTCTCAGGCTGGTCTCAAACTCCTGACCTCAAGTGATCCTCCCACCTCAGCCTCCCAGAGTGCTAGGATTACAGGTGTGAACCACAACACCTGGCCCTTAGTTTATTTTCTATTGAATGATTTGTCTTTTTCTCATTAATTTTATAATAGTTATGACATAGAGTGAATGTTAGTGTCCCTCTCAAAGTCATATGCCGAAATCTAATCCCCAATGTGATGGTATTTGGAGGTGGCACCTTTGGGAAGTGGTTAGGTTGTGAGGGTGGAGCTTTCATGAAAGCTCTTCCTTGTTCATGGTGTCAGTGGACACCAAATCTGCCTTGATCTTGGACTTCCGGCCTCCAGAACTGTGAAAACTAAATTTCTTTTATTTATAAGCCACGCAATTTATGACATTTTGTTACCACAGTCCAAACTGACTAAGACAGGTTGTTTGCGTATTTATTAAATTGGCCCTTTTCTGGCATATATATTGGACAAATTTCTTCCCAACATATTGTTTTATTTTCACTTTTTTTGGTCTATACAAGAATTTGTTATTTTTATGTGTCAGAATTATCAGCCTTTTCCTCTATAATTTCTAGATGTCTGATGTCATGTTTATACTTTACACGCGGACTTTTGTGAAGATATATATTTAAAGACTTTCTTCTTAACTATGCAAATATTAGCTGTTTAATTAGCCAAATTAAGTAAGAATGAATTTTACTTAATATATTTTCTTTTATATGGAAGGTCGAGGCCACTAAAGATAATGAAAGTGCTGCTATCATCATATAAATAGGGAAACAAAAGTATGTTGAGTTGAAAAATAACCTGATCAAAGTGAGAAGAAGGAGTTGGGTGGGTGACTAACTCCCCAACTCAGATGCTAAAGGCGGGAAGGTGAAATGTGAAAGTGGCAAAGGTCTGTGAAGAGAAAACTTAGAGGGATAACTGCGGGATGGAAGGAGATAATCTAGCAGGGAAGGAAGGCCCAGTGAGAGTGAGAGTGAGAGAAGGGAGTACTGATAACGAAATGTTCAGAGACTGAGGAAGGTATTTAGTGAAGCTTGAAAAACAGTGAAAAATCTGGAAAAAATGCAGAAGGGGAAGCCCCAGGCAAATACCTCCCCTCCATTGTGTTTCTAAGAGGTGTGTTCCCGCCTGTCTCTACCGTCCTGGGGACTGAGATGATAATCAACTCCCAGTCACCTTTCACCACCTCCAGATGCACGACTTATTTATTTATTTGTTTATTTAATAAGAGAAACAGAGCCCTTGATGCCATGTGCCCTCATAAGGCCATCTTCAAGGAGGTAACACTCAGAATAAATATTTATTCTGCCAACTTTTATTTTTCTAGTTAAGAAAAATTAGACCACAGAAAAGTGAGTGACTTGTTCCATTCTTTAAAGGTTCTAATTAATTTAATGTTTTATCACTCTAAGAAAAGTTTTGAATCCCCCAACATTATCCAATCACATATTTAAAGCGAAGAGAAATCTCACTACTTCTGTGTTTCAGAATGATCCTGCCCGTTTGAGGTTTGGCTAGACCTCACGTTAGCTTTGTTACAATAGCATAGGCTCTCCCTTTAAAATGGAAATACATTCTTTTCCTCCAATCCTTTCCTATTCTCTCCCTCTCCCTTCCCTTCCTATTTGTTAGTTGTAGATTTTAGACACTATAAATATATCAATTTCTCCATTTCTCTGGGGTTCAGGATTTATGCAGTTGAGTCTTTAAACTTCATGTGATTTTTGAGATTCTATTTTACTCTCGTCCTCTCTGTACGTCCAAGTATGTCTATTTCTTAGCTAGTGATACCTGCAAAATATGACTAGTTTCAGAACTATTTCCAACTTCTTTGTTTTGTCTTGTATTTCTATTGTGGCACTAATTACTAGCAATATGATTAATGCACTACTTACTGGTGGCTTTGTTCCCTTTGTTTTTCTGATAATGCTAATTAATCCAATTTTGAAAAAAATACTTTCAGTTCTGCTCATACATGTCAGATTGCAGGTGCTTTTGAAATCACTTTCCCCCCCTTTGGTTTTAAATTAAAGCAAAAAATAAGAGTAGACCAATTAGTGATATGGCTGCAAAATATTCTTATCAAAGTTGCTCATCAGGGAATGTCTAGGTCCAGCAGTGTTAGAAATGACTCCGAAGTAAGAAAGTTTCAATTCACTAAAAAGTTTTTTTCCTTTTACTTATTTTTAAATTATTGTCTGGGAGGAGGTGGTGGGGGGAGTATTATTTAGGTTTGGGTACAACAGACCTAATATTTCCCAGTGGAAGCATGGTTAAAGATGGCTGAGGTAAGGGCACCAAGCAGATTTAAACCAGAATTCATTTGCCACCCTCCCACCTAAATGTCTCAGGCCCCCACAGTTCTCCCTTAGCAGGTGCTCATTAGGTTTAACGTTGGGAGACTCGGTTTTAAACCTGTAGACGTTACTTGCTGTGCAGTTTGGTTCATGTTTGCAGCACTCATTTTCTTTGACAGATCAATAATACCCTACAAACTTCCTCCATTAAACTTCTCTCAGCACTTTTTAAGGGCTCTGCTAAATTATACTACATATATTAAAATTTGAGTGGTGCCTAGCTTTCCCAGATACCAATGATGCAGTGATTTTTGCCCTAAGAAATTATATATTTTTTTAAAAATCCATTTCATTTCTCCTCTTAAAAAAAAATAAAATCTTAGAGGGCAAATTCTAATTTTGTATTTACTTTTTTATAGATTAGGATAAAAAAGACCTCCCAGAACTTCAGAATCAGCAGAAATAACTACATTATTATTCATATTCTTTGATTCAATGTGTAGAATTGCCTATTTTGTATACAATTTCAAAACATTTTAGGATAAAGTTAGAGTGTTTATGCCCAACCAAGGATACAAAAAGTGATTGCTAATTTCCTCTTACATTAATCATTTACCATGTATGACATCTCATTTTGATCATGCACACTCTAATCTTATAGAATGCCAAGGAGGTCTTTCAGAATGCCCTTAAGAACTGCTGCAGGCCAGGTGTGGTAACTCATGCCTGTAATCCTAGCACTCCAGGAGGCCGAGGAGGGAGGATTGCTTGAGGTCAGGATTTTGAGACTAGCCTGACCAAGAGGGGAGACCCCATCCCTACTAAACACACACAAAAAAGAAAAGAAATTAGCCAAACAACTAAAAAAATTGAAAAAATTAGCCGGGCGTGGTGGCTCACTCCTGTAGTCCCAGCTACTTGGGAGGCTGAGGCAGGAGGATCCCTTGAGCCTGGGAGTTTGAGGTTGCTGTGAGCTAGGCTGATGCCACGGCACTCTAGCTGGGGCAACAGAGGAAGATTCTGTCTTAAAAAAAAAAAAAGGAACTGTTGCAGAGTAGTCCACACCGCTGCTCAACACCACCTTTATTTGTTTCCTTTCTTCTCCTAAATAAAGTGGCTGAGAAAATCTGTATAAACTCGCTCATTCACTCATCAGGGCTAGCTTAAAAATGCACACACTGCAAACAGTTAAATATTTCTGTTGAGGTTCAAGGTTGTACTTTTAATTTTTAAAATTAACTTTGAAATTGAATTCATTTCAACAAAAGGCAGGAGACTTGATGAAGTCCCTACCTTCTACAAAATTGGATTAGAGTGCTAATTGTTTTATTTGAAATATCACTTTCAACTAATTAATTCATTTTTCCCTTGACTGAATTGGTTGGAAACCCCAAAAGATCTTTAGGTAAAGAAAGAGAGCTGTGTGCCTTGACCTTCCTTCACTCCCAGCCACATCTTTATTTACTATATTAAAATATGAAGCTCTACCATAAAACAAAAGGTAGGAAAATTATGTAGGTTGAGGGAATAGCTTCCCCTTATGTAAAGCAGACTGATAGATTTTCTTTTTCAATGAGATAAAGTTTATATTTTTTGATGGTTCTAAAGAAACTCTAAGCTAGACTTTCATTTATCCAGTACCAATTCTCCCTTTGTTTTCCAACTGTCCTGGGCTCATATTTTGGTGAATTATGTTGACAGATTCCATGTCACCCAATAGTCATCAAATAAATTCAGCTTGGAAGTCTTATTTTTTTTTAAGCCAAGTAGCAAGATAGGTTAAATGCTCCTATGTGTTCAGCACCTTTTCTTACTTTTCTTATTACACTTTTTGGCTATCCTATAGGACTGTTTGAATATCTGCTCTCTATTTATGTGAGGCTCTTTTAACTGATTTTCAAAAATGGTTTTATACAGTAGGTGTTACACTTACTTTAGAAAAGGGCACAAGTGAAATTCTCTTAGGTAAGTAGAATGCCTTCAAAGCATGTTAAACATCTCAGATTTATGCGAGGTCCCTGAATATTTGGTAAAGTGTTTTGTGAATTTTTGTGTGGATTTCTTTTTCACAGCTCATTTTAATTTTTGTACTCTTTTATCAGATTTTTTATTCTTTCTTAGTTCTTGACCACATTTAACAATAAAGTATGTTTCATAAAATTTCAATATTCAAAATAAATTTCAAAATACAGTAAGTCATTGTAAGTTCTGATTTTTCCAGGCATAATTGCTTTTCTTCCTATTTCTGCAATTTATACATAATGATTAACATCAACAATGCCATCTACAGATTAAATGACACTATATTTTCCCTGGGTTCTATAATGGTCTATTGATTACCTAGAGCAACGTAAGTGAACATTTGGGCAACCACTCCATGTAGCATCAGTTAGTACGGTTTGTACCACACATACAAGAGAATGATATATTAAATGACCAAGAGCTACAGTTTATTGACCACTTGTTATATGCCAGGTACTCTGCCAAGGGCTATAAAAATGCTGCCTCACTATATCTTTACATCAACCCTCTGAGGGAGGTATTATTAGCACTCTTATTTCACAAATGAGAACACCAAGGCTCAGTGCAGTTAACCCAAGGTTACACATTACACGTCTGTCACCCACCAAAGCACTTGAGAACTGATTCTTCTCTTTTTAATTCTGGAGCAAGGTCATATCCTTTCTGGATATAAAAAGTTATTTTTACTAGGAAGTGATTGTTTTCTTACCAATTCAGCAAGAAATGTTCAAAGGGTTTGTCTTGGAATCTCTGTTAAGTATGTTTTCAGAAATTTCCAGAAAACAAAAGGATGAACAATTTCGATTGTCTATAGTTTGACTACAGGACCCTAGAAGATTCAAGAAATTCTATGAACTCAGTTAAAAACAAAAGGAAGGAAGGAAGGAGGGGAGGAAGAAGGGGAAGAAGGGAAGAGAGAAGCAAAAAAGGGAGAGAAAAAGGAAATAAATCAATCAAATTAACACAAGGTTGATCAAATTTTTCTCTTGTCTCAAGTGCTCGCTTGCAGTGGCACGAAAGAGGTAACAGCCTGAATTGGCTTAACCACTGTAGCAGCCACACAGAATTTTAGATCTTAAAATGTTCTATTGTTGAGACAGAGGATTGGTTTTATTCAAAAGCCAGAAACATGTGAAACCCCCTTTTTTTGGAAAATTAAAACAAATGCAGTGGAATTATCCAAACGTTTTAATCTAAGTAGTACTACATATCCAGTTGATTAAATTTTTAGAGTTTAAAAAAAATTTCATTTTCACATATATAGGTGACAAATTTGGTCACAAACATTAAATATAAAAAATAGTTTGTGTATGTGTATACATACAAACTCATTCACACTAGGTACGTAATTATATAGAAACACTTCTTTAATTTTATCGCTTTATTTGATTTCAAATAATTATTACCTCACCTTAATTGAAAATGGTACATGTGGGAAAACAGGGAAGATTTCAGCAATACTCCCTCCATAGCTGATTATCATCACATTTTCTTACACGGGTGGTCTTTATCCACAAAACAACTTGTATTTAAGAATAGTTCCATAAATGTTTCCTATGTCTCTTTTTTTACTATATACAGTACTTTTTATTTTTAAAAAATGGAAATTTTCATGTAAAAGTTAGCCTTCTTAAGACCATCTTCACAGTTTCAGAAACATATTTATAAAATAGTAGCCGACCTTTCATTCCAGAAATCTACACTAATAACCTTATTAGATGGAATAAGAACCTGCAACTTAAAAATTATTTATTAAATATTGTACACACAATTCACACAACTTTGATATTTTTAGTTGATAATACAATAGAAATTATAGACGATATTTATGTATTTTATGTATTTTATGAAAAATTGGTTTTCCTCTGGCAGGTACTACATTCCTAGGTCACTATCCCTTTCCTGTATGAAGATAAGTGTTTGGAAAATACAAAATATCTTTAATCCATCTAAGCGAAATTCAGAAGATAAGTTAGTCACCGAAAGAAACAAGTCCATTCTAAAAAAAAATACATTTGATTTTCAATTGTTTGGTCTGTTCACATGTCCCGTTAGAGTTGGAATCAAGAGTTGATTATGCTTGCCTACATGACCTTTCCTACCTCAAGGATTTTTACAAATGTAAAAATGTACCTGATAGATTATTACGCAGGCACAGAAACTTATGCTTAAGAAGTATTTAGAACAAGAATTTAAAAACATCAATGATGTTTACTTTATTTACGTTAAGGCAAAAAAAGTGCAGGGTACAAAATTACATATGCAATATGATTACAACCATGTAAAAGAAAGATAATAGAATATATCGAAATGTTAACAGTGATCATGTTAGGTAAAATTATGAGTAATTTTTTTTGTCTTTTTTTCTGTATTCTCCAAATTTTATATATAACAAATATATGTTATTTTCATAATATAAAAGGCTTCATCCAAAATGAATAATGTGAGTTTAACTACATTTTCAAGTAATGTTTAAAAGCATCCTTCCATTTCACTGGAGTTATTTTACATGTAGACATGAAAATTTGGAGTTCGTGCCAATAGGACGACTGATCCCTAGTTTGTAGATATGCTAGTGAGGATGATCCAGATGCACGACAGCTGACATGTGGGAAGAAATAAAAAGAGGAGGAATGGTTGGAGCAATCAGATAATAGCAGTAATGGAACATTATTCTATTTTAATGTAAGGGTACTATTGACTGATCCTAGCTTAGGCCCAAAGAATCTCCATTACTGAGTTTTAATAATTATTACCATTAATTGGTTCACAAGCCTTTTTTCCATATCCTACCAAATAAAAATGTGTTTTCTCCCTAAAACAACAGTTTTAAAGAATGGGATTAAAAAGTAAAACAACAACAGTGGTGACTAAACTGTATTACTGTGTTTTTATTTTATTTTTCTGCCACTAGTTTTGGGAAAACACAGGCTACAGAAATGAAAGAGTTACTGATTGTGACCCTCAGAAACTTAGTTTAATTTTCCTCATCAGTAAAATGAAGATGACAATATGTGTTTTATAAGGTAGTCTAGAAAAGTGACCTCCAAAATCAGGTGTGCTCACCCTAATGGGTGAAAGAAGGAAATATTGGTCAACCCATATGTATATGTATATATACATATATATGTATATAAACACATATATGCGTGTGTATGTTGTACATTATAATTTTACATACATGCATATTTATATACAGCTCTGCTGACTTCAGTGTTCGATGCCTGGATTGACCCTGGGGCTATTGCTTGTTTTACGTGTCAGACGACCACCTGTCTCGCAGAGCTCAGGAAGAATACCGAGGGAGGGAAGGTAGATCACATCACAGGAGACTTACTGGGCACCCTCACCTCTTAGGCTACTTTCACCATATGGCATTATGGTTTTCATGTGCCCAGCTAAAAGAAATTGTGAATTATATTATCTATATTAAGTAAAGTACCCTTCACAAAATGAACTAATGGTTTAGAAAAGATCTCTACAGTAAAACCACATAACGAAATTGATAATAATAATGTGAATACAAATAAGGAAATGGCAAAGACAGCACTTCTCCTCCCGTGATCAAAGCTTATCAATGATCACATTAAGCTAAGAATAATGGCAATATATTTAACCCTTGACATCATTAATAACAAGCATAAAAACAAAGTGAACTCGGAGCCAGACCTTATCATAGGCTGACTACCCAGGATTTTCATAAAACATGAAACGTATTCAATTATATTATTCTCATTAAAATATTATTAGTTCTATTTTTGAAAGCAAAATATTATTATAAATAATTATAAGCAAAATATTATTCTAGTGAAGTATTTAGAATATCATCTGTTTCACATTCATTGGATTCTTTTAAAATTGCTACTTTTGTGTACATTTTTATAATGTATATAACAATGTACACGATAAGTAAATATGCATATTTTGAGGATATATGTTCCAAATTATGATACTCTTAGGGCATATGATCAAAAAGGTTTGGCAACCACTGGTTTCAAGGACTGGATGTGAAAATATGTATAAAGTCCCAGGAATAGCGCTTGTCACCAGTGGTTGTCAATCTAACACACTAAGGGAATTCTACTGAGGTGACTGTCAGTGGGAACCAAGAGATATTTTTAAATTTACTTCAGTTTATACCAAGTCTTTATGAACAACGCCATTCTTGATGGGATATTTATATCACATCTAAGGGCACCAGAGGAGTTATCCAGAGACCCATGGGCTAACCTTGCTTTTTGCCTGTGTAGCGAGAACAGAGGGGGGCACAGTAGCTTGATGGGCTTGAGGCTGGTCCATTTCTGACTCCTGCTCACCGTAACTTACCCAGAGAATTGACAGCAATCTTATTTTCGGTATCCAAAGTGATAGATAATGTAAGATAAAAATATAACAACCATGCTTAGGTAAGTCAAATAGGTGTCTAACTCAGAGATATTTGGGTTTCGACAATGAAAAAGTTTAAGTATATGTGGCAATCTGAGCAAAATGTTTTTTATCAGAATGAATCAAAAATATTATATACTGATCCTACATCTTCCCAGGTTAAGTAATAAAAGTTTTAACAAATGAGCAATAATAGTTATTATCCTTTCCATTATTAGATGATTGGTTTCAATACAGGATTAGAGAATCTAGCATAGCTTTTACATTTGACAAAAGATTTTGCCGAGCGTTGTCGCAGGACCCCTTCATTCAAGATATTGTTACACGGAGGGAGACAGGATGTTGTGAGAGACAGGGAGAGAGAGAAATTAACGGTTAGAGAATATTCAGGAGCATTTCAACTCAATTCCTGAAATGCTATCTCATTTGAATTTTATTTAGGCATTCAAATGTGTAAACTGTTACATAAATTAGCAACCCTGTTTCTTTTTTCCCTATCCCGTCCTTATTTTTTCCTCAATACATGTGCATTTAAAACAAAATTAATAAATGAATAAACAATACCTGCTTGGAAAATAATTTTGACCATTACTGTTATTCTTGAGGGATCACATATAGAGCAGAGTGAGAGGGAAACTGGGCAAGTTGTTTCCTTCATCTTTTCTTGCTTTCTGCCTTTCTTGGACTCTCTTCTCTGTCTACTGGAATGTTAAAGAGAGAAAGTTCTTTGGCCCATACGTAGCTGGCTCATTCAAATTCCATATGCATTCAGCTGTGCAACAGAAGAGGCCTTCTGTTTCCTTGGAGCTTTGGGGAAGCCAACAGAATTTGATCAGTAAAATTATTGAAGGTGATATTTGAAACAAACAAAGAGCGGAAGGGTTGGGACCTAGAACCAAGCAGTGGTTGACAGATTTGGGAGGGTTTCTTCTCACAGGTTTCTGAGGGGTGTGCACTCAAAAATCATAATTTATCCACCGTTTGTAAACACGGCACAGGGAAACGGCAGCCCCTTTCACCATCCCGACGCCTGTGCTGCCGTGTGACTAAACACAGCCCCTGCCGCTTTTCCAGTTCTGATTTCCTAGCCCTGTGAGAACATCCAGACATTTAGGGGGTGTCACTCAAGCTTATCCTTTTAATCGGAGCCCTTAGAAGAAATGCCAGTTTGTTTTTGGAGACAGTTAATCTGACGGAAGTAAATTCAAGTTTTGGCAAAGATCTGTGGTAAGATAGAGTGAAAAGCTGCCAAACAGTATTATTAGAAGAAGAAAAAAAGGCACGACCTCCCCAAGTCAAATGCCAAGCACACCTACATCAGTTTCAATCAAGCCATAGAAAAATAAGATATTTTTAGATGTATTAAGCCTTAGTGCTTCTTTGCCCCAAGGGCTGTTTTATTACCGCAAAAAGAGCTTGTAATCACTTTTCCGTGAGATTTTTATAATTTTATACGAAATGAGCTTCTAGAAAAAGTACACTTCAAAACACACCTTAGACAGTAATTCCTCCACCTCACCCCACTGACCCCAGATGGTACCATCTGCTCTCATTTTGTGTCGTCCCGAGGCCCCTTCACACGGCTCTTCAGATAGCTGTCCAGTTCTGCAGACTTCAGATCAGTGAACGCACCTCCTAGTTTGGGTTCCCTAAGCCCATCGTACTGGTCGAGTTATGGTGACGCTGCTGAGCTGATGGCTAAACTGAAACCCAGAATGAAATCGTGGCATCCTGGTGGCAGAGCTGAGTAGCAAAACCGAAGCCTCCATCATCAGGGTTACCCATGATTAGGGTCCTGGTGATGCTCTGCTCTAACATCCTCCTCTAATAAATGAGGGGACTGAAGTTCGGGGTGGCTGTGGCAGTCATGCAAATCGTTGAGCAGCAAGTAGAGAGCATGGGTTAGAGTCTCAGTCTAGCCCACAGGTTTTCCCAGTTCACCTCTCTGGGCTTTCTTGCTCATATCAGAAAAATAGGAGTGCTAGTCCAAGGAACATAATATCCCTTTGCTCTTCCCCCTTCTCCCCCTCCATCAACTGACAGATCACAGGCGTCCTTCTCGTGCCACCCTGTGATTTGTGACTTGTGACTCCCTAGAATATCAAAGACAATGCTGCACAAGCATCCCTTACTGAATTCATGCTGGATCCTAGGGTAGGGATGGGGAAGGAAGTTCTCGATAACACTCCCTCCGTCTCAGGAGAAGGAGTGGGGCATGTAGGTGACTGGAGTCCTGTAATCCCATGTTACAAGTGAATCCGCCAATGGAGCTGGACACGCTCACAACTGCAATTCTGTTTGTCAGCAGCTATAATCTGAGCTATGTGAAACTACCCATATTCAACTAGTTTTGACCTACAAAAAGAGCAAGTGCACATAGTTCAACCTCAATTTTATTGAGCAGCAGCCATGTGCCAGGAACTGTGTTGAGTGCCAGTCATTCAGTCAGCCCCTCATATCGCTGGTGAGTTTGAGGTTCTAGTTACTTCTGTACAGATGAGGCAACAGCAAGGCCATGTGATTTTCCTCAACCACGGAGCTGCAAAGTGAGCACAACAGGATTCGGCAGGTTCAGACTTACTCCATATTCCTTGTTCTTTCATGTTGTCACCAGCACAGGAAAAGGAGAGTGTTCCTGCTGCCCACTTCTCCCTTCCTCTCCACCTCACCTCCCGCAACGCTTTCCCACTTTGGGCACCAGGTAATTGTGGTGTGCAGGGTTCTGGCATGGCGTGGAGTCCATGACCCTTCTCTCCATAACCCTGCCCACCCCTTAAGCCATCACCAGGAGCTCCCCCTCCTTATTCCCCTACTGCTCTCCTGTGTTTATCCTTTTAGCCTTTGATCCCAGTTCTGGGCCGTCTGAGCAATCCTCTCCTCTCCCAGCTGGAGAGTTACCCTCCTGCGCCCCAGGCATCTCACCTTCCCTCTCCCACCGTCCCCCAAATCCAGACAGCACTGGGATTTGGGGAAGAGTCAGGCTTCAAGGACCCTGCCAATCAAGTTCCTGGCCACAAGACAGCGTAGCCTGGTCCAGGAGTCATTAACCTAGAGTTACTAAAGGGAATTCAAGAATTCAGGTGGCTTATAAACTTGAATAGAAACAATGACATTTTAATTTTCACTAACTTTTCACTGAAATTTAGCATTTTTTTCCACTTTGAATGAAACAAAAAGTAGTATTCACAGTACCCATGACTTTGTCATTAACAGAAATCACAGATATTTTTATATCCCATTATACTTATTGATGATATCTCCAAATATTATTAACATTTATCACAATTTCCAAATCATGACCTGCCACCAGCAGTTATCACTTAATATATTAACTTAATATATTAAAGAAGCACATATATTACAATAACGAAAATTTGCTTTTTAATATTTTGGTAATTAAATTTTAATACAATTGGTTTTCTTTGTAAACTTCCATATCTTATTTTATACATTTAAAAGCATTTTTCTGAGAAAGGGGTCCATGGGCTTAGCCAGATGGCCAAAGGAGTTCGTGGCACACAAATAGTTAAAAACCTTAAGAGAGTTTAGCTAAGAGGCTCAGTTAGGGTCACATCTGAATCCTGACCCACCGCTTACCAGCCAGCTGACCTGGGAAGTATCTCCTCACTCTTCTAAAGCCTCATGGGTCTGTTGTGAGGATCACATGGGATGATACATGTAGCGTGTAGAGCACAGTGTAGCACCAGCACAGAGTAAGGGCTCCATGACGCTAACCCTCATTATTACGAGGCCTGCCCACCCTATGGTGTCATTAGCCTTACACGGTCCTCCATCATTCAGAGTTGGCCCAGAGGCAGTTTGTGATACTGAGTCCACTCTTCATGCCTAGTGCTTTTGGAGTCCTTCTAGGTACCCACAGAGTCTCTTGGAATGTTGTCCTCTCAGAAACAAGGGGTTCACCATTTCCCCCGCCCAAGTCACAATCATCATTAGGCAATACCTGATCGATTTCCACAGGGCCCATCGTTCTAACAAAAGAGGGAATTTTTAACGATGGACTTAGAGTCAGACTTCACTTCTGCTTACCAGCAGTCACATCCTGTCCTGGCGCAGTCACTGGTTTGGGAGAGTCTCTTAGCTTCTCTGCATCCTTGTGAAAGCAGCCAGGTAATCTCTGACTTGTCCTCTTTTTTTTCTCATTTAATTTTATTTTTTTAATTGGTATATAATGATTATACCTATTTATGGGGTACATAATGATGTTTTGATACATATAGTGTATAGTGATCAGACCAGGGTAATTAGCATATCCATCATATCACACATTTATCATTTCCTTTGGGGGAACATTTCATGTCCTCTTCAACTGGCCATTGTGCAGAATAAATGAGAGAGAGCGTGAAGGCCCTTTGAAGACTGTGAAGTGTGGTGTAAATGTTTGCCACACAGACCTCCCTCTCCCTCCTCTATGCCTTTGCATTTGTTTTCTCCTCTGCAGCAGTATTTTTGCCTACCATATTTCCAGGCCTGACTCAAATGGTGCCTCCTCCAACAACATGCCCTCATGGAAGAATACTGGACCTCCCCTTTCTCGTATCACCCCCGCCCTTTATCCGTATCAGTACTTCAGCACTCTTGACTTTCTACTTTATAGCTTTTTAGGTCTTCTTTTCCCTGAAAGGAAGCATTCTGAGGGTAAGACCTTTGTCTAATGTCACTTTGTATAAATAAAGCCTGTTGTATTATAGGTCCCTACCTAAATATACTAAAAACTCATCTAAAGAAAGCATTTTTCAAAACGTTGAAGACAATTGCTTCCCTAGAGGAAGACTGCTGGGAAGATAATAAATAAAAACATGAGACAGCTAAAGTGCAAAAGCATTATCCAAGCGTCATACTCTCATCTCTGAAGACAGATCAAACAGTGGACCCTGTGGGCTGGGGGTGGGGGTGTAATATTGCAGGGAAGGCTTCCTGGAGGAGGTGACTATTGCTAAGAGATAAGTAAATGCTGGACTGATGACCTGAATGAAGCAAAAGGGATAGGCGAAGTACTAAGAGCGGAGAACGGCACAGGTGAAGTACTAAGCATGGAGAATGGCACAAAAAGAAGACCAAGAGTGAGAGTTGAGTCATTCATTCTTCCAGTTCTTGCTTCCCTCAGCAAACCTTTAGTGAAGACCCATTCTGTGCCAGACACGGTGCTAGGCACTAGATAAACACCGATGACGGAGGGTGACAGATACACCCTGATAATTACTATTGTGATAGTAAGGGTATAGTTGTGTCTCTAACCCACAGCAAGAAAGAACATCACTGGTGCAGGAATTCTGGATTGTCAAAACCTGGCAGATGCCATTTTTAGGGACAGGTCTTCATGGGCAGACCATGTCTGCATCACTGATAGAAATGGTCACAGGTGGTACCATCAGACCTTTCATTCGTGAGTGACTCACAGGACACAGGGAGATTACAGAGGTTGATGGTCATTGCAACTATTAGCCTGGTACACAGCACCTGTGGCGGGTAGTTTCAGATTTCTCTAAAGAAGGAAAGACTCTTCCTTACTAAGCTTTTTTTTAGTCTTTAATTATCCATTTTTGTAATTAAACATTCTTATGTTCCAACTGTACACTAGACAGATATTTTCTATTAATCATCTCATTTAAAGTGCTCGGTGACCCTATGTGAGGTGGGCATTTCCCTCCATGTTTTATCATTGAGGAATGAAGACAGAGATGTTAAGTAGCTTTCCGAAGCTCACACAGTTTGTAAATGTGAAACCAGGTTTTTGTTGCAAAGTATTTTTTGCTTTTGTTTTTTAACAACATAGTTCTATATCCATGCTTTTGCATGTTACACTCCGTTTACTGAGCTTGATGGGCATATAGAAGTATGTTGGAGAAACACTTCATGTGTACATCTTTGTCACACCCAGAGAAAATGTTCTAAAATTGAAGAAGAAAAATGCTGATCAGGTCTGTGCTGGGAAACGTAATGTGAACCTAATGTTTTAGAATGGATTCTTTAGAATTCAAAAGGACTAATAATAAATATGATGTGACCATTATTTTTGGTGAGCAATTAGAATAACATTATCTTGACAGAATTGAATTTCCACTAATGGAAGGAGGAAGAGTACTTCAGAATTTGGCACATCTTCACTTTCATGTTTGAAGTAGGCACTGGAAACAATGTTCTCCTAAAAACTTCAAAAGCCCACTTATTGTTGGAAATTCGTTCATGGATATATGTAGCTATTCTTTGGCACTTTTTTGTAGAATGCTTTAATAGCCAATTTCAGAGGCTCTCTAGCACAATCATACCAATTCAGCCTTCACTCACTCACACATTTAAAAAATTGATATAAGTTGTGCAAAGCACCATTTGAAATCCGCAGGACTTGTAGGTGAGCTCATTGAACATGCATATGCCTGTATTCCTTCTCACAGGATGTTTTTGTTGAGCATAGATAATGTGTACACAGAAAGTGGGCACAGATGCAAGTGTGTGCACACGCATGCATGTACATACACAGTTTTGCATCCATGGGTACTTGTGCTGCGGATTGTCTTCCATAGGTTCATTGACTCATTCGTTAAAAAAATATTGTCTAGCACACCCCATGTGCATCTCTTCTAGACAAATATATGGGATTTAAAGAATCTTCAGTCCCTGTCTGTTAAGGGGAGAGAAGCCAGAGAAAAACAAAATGCTAAATACCTAACTGAGAAGTGCTACTAGTTAATCGACAGCAAATGAGTGGTCTGGGTTATAGGAAAAAAATTAATAGTAATCATGGCCTTGTGCAAGATGAGGCCATGTCTTTAGCTCGCAGTAGTAGCTGCCGTCCCCTGAACTCTCATCATGTGCCAGACAATTTATAGGAATTATCTCTGGTTGATATTCTCCTTTCCAAGATGAGAAAGCAGACGTTAAGGGACTTACCCTAGGACGCACAGCAGCTGCAGGCAGAGGCAGAATCCACACCTGGGTCTGCTGGCCGCCAAGTGCTCACACTGCCACTCTGCCCACTGCCCCTCTTCGCTTCTTTACTCTCTTTTGCTCCTCAGAGAAAAGACAGGGCTTTCCTAGGATGGGAAAACCCGAGGCTCATTACTACTGACACACTTTCTCATCCTGTAATCTCCAGAGGTTACACACTCAGAGGTGCCAAGAGATAAAGCAGGTGGCCAGTTTGGGCTAACAAAAGGGTAGACACTCACAGATTGGGAGTAAGCTGAGCTAGGAGGACATTGGCAGAGCAGCCTGTCTGTGTCAGGCACTTCACTGTGTGCCGGCATGTGTGGTGGGTACCAGGACTCCCTCAGCCTTGGACCCTCCACATCTCTCCTGGCCCCAGGAGAGACTCGGGCTTGATACAAAGTAAAATAAAAACACAGGACCTCTTCGTAGGACCTCTGGAGCTATGATGGTGGACCAGAAGCCTGTACAGCAATAAGTGGCTCTCTGATACCTCATATTCACACATGCTGTATATAGTACTGTATATGATTCACCATATGGTGTATATTGATGCACACACATATGTCTTATATATATGTATATATTAGAGATAGGAGTGGTTGGTATCACTAGAAGACAGCACATTTGTCTGATGTTTTTCTAATAATTTTCAGTGGTAAAAACTGGCATTCGGAGTAGAATTTATTATTTCTATTATAAAAATCTAAAATTAGGTATATTAATGTTTCATTAGAGCAATAAATACTTGCTTAAGTGCCCTTATTTTATTTTTACCAGGCATATGTGTAATTCTTCTTCTTTTTTGTTAAAGGAGTAGGAGCATTTTTTGTTTTTTTTAAGAGTCAGGGTCTTGCTATGTTGCCCAGGCTGTATTGCAGTGGTGGGACGATAGCTCACTGTAACCTCGGATTCTTGGGCTCAAGTGATCCTCCTGCCTTGGCCTCCCAAAGTACTGAGATTAGAGGCGTGAGCCTGGGAGTTGATTTTTGAAGAAAAATATTATTGGCGTCCTTCATATTAAATGATTATTGTTCAGTGTGTTCAGTGTGTCCCGAGGCCTCAGAAAATCAAAAGCTCAGTAATCCAATTTAACACTTCATGTCATAAGGTGAGAATGTTTGAGCAGTTTGTTGAAGGTGCCCAGTCAAGAAGTGGCAGGACCCCCTGTCCGGCACAATGCCGGCTGGGCATCACGGTAGAACAATAGCCAAGAAGGGAGCATTGAGGAGTAGTCTTTTTCTCCTCCTCTTCCTCTTCCTCCTTCTCTTCATTCTTATTCTCCAAGAAAATTGAAGCAGTAGGCTTTTCTTTCCTCAATAAAAATTTTATTTTAGAATACTTTTAGATTTACAGAAGAAATTGTGAAAATTTTAGAGAGTTCCGGAATACCTCACATTCAGTTTCTCCTGTTACTAACATTTTACATTAGTAGGGCACAGTTGTCACAATTAATGAACCAATATTGATACATATTATTAACTAAAGTACATATCTTATTCAGATTTCTATAGTTTCCACCAAGTGTCTTTTTTGTTGTTCCAGGACCCCATCCAAGACACCATATTACATCTATTGGTCGTGTCTCCTTAGGTGCCTCTTGGCTGTGACAGTTCCGCAGAATTCCCTGTTTTTGAAAACCTTAACCATTTTGAGGAATACTGCTTAGATATTTAGTAGAATACCCCCCAATAGAGGTAAGATTTGTCTGATGTTTTTCTCATAAGTAGAAGGTAGTTATAGGTTTGGGGAGAAAAACCACAGAAGCAAAGTGACATTCTCATCACATAATGATTCTTCTTTTTTAACATAACTAAAACACCTGGCACAGAGCAGCAACTCAGTAAATGTAAAGAATGTCAATAAATGTCAGAATCTTCCTCTCCACCCTCTCCCAGGCCAGTTTAGTAACCAGAAAATAATTTGTGTGTGAAACATCTTGAGTATGTTTCAGTTCCTCTCCTCTAGGTAAGGTAGGAACCCGGTGGAAAGCAGGCTTGAGCTGGCTGTGTGCCCCAAAAAGGTGATCTCTGTGCTGTGACAACAGGCAGCCTCTTTGCTGTCTGTGTTCTCCTTGGGTTTGGCCAGCGGGGTACCAGCAGGGAGGGCAGGAGAAGAGGGAGCTGGAGGTATTTTCTTGAAGCCGGCCTCCCTCCCAGCCTGGTTGCCACGGCCTGGCTGCCTCCCCCCACGGAAGGCCCTTGTGAGCCAGCCTTGTCCAGAACAGCAACCCTTCCTGGTTCTCATTCCTGCTCCTCCCCCATTCAGGCTGAGGGGTGTGGTGGTGCCTCTGTGCTGCTGATCCAGGGCTCTGCACTTTCTGTTGGTTTCCACAAACCCTGCTCTTAACCTTGCAAATTGTCGCTTTAGTGAACTCTCCTCAATTATCCATTTTTAGTTACTGTCTCTTTCTCACCAGGATCTTGACTGCTATGTCCCTTATATAAATTTAGATACAAAAAAAGAGTGAAAAGGGGCTTCTAACAGGTCAGGTAGCCAAGTAGTATCTATTGAATTGTGACCTAATAGTGTGGTTTCCTATGTTTAGAGAATGAATCACTGTATCAGATACATCTATGCTACTGCCCTCTGTCTTTCCAACGCTCTTTAGAATGACCTTTGCAGGCTTTTACATTTATTTTAATGATATTGCCATCACACAAAATATTTCTGGAATTTTAGAATCCCTGTTTGAAAATTATCTTTGGAGAAAGTTTAACTTACAGTGATCTTACCAAACCGGATTCCTCCTCTCTTCACCAACTTGAGTTCTGAATTGCTTTCAAACTGTTTCTAGAAATCAAATCCGACCTCAAAGAGTAAAGCTTTTACTGATGATATTTAGAAGAACAATGCATAGTCTCCAAAAGAAATGTCTTTAAAAAAGGAAAGAAGAGAGATAGAGTTCTAGAAGTGTTGAGCCACAGTAACACTTGGAATAAGTGTAGAACATACACAGGTGACTACTTTAGGGTAGGCAGGATTCATTTAGATACATAGATTCTGCTGTGTTTGTTTAGAAATTTATCATTGGACCATAATATTAATAACAGTGTTTTATAATGCAGTCTCTTGGGTCTGTCTGGGTTTAAATTCTGGCTTCGTCATTTGTTATCTGTATGTGGCCTTAGGCAAGTTGTTAAACTTCTCTCTGCCTCAAGTTTCTCATCTGTAAAATGGAGACAATAATAATACCAATATTATAGGGTGTTCTGATAATTAAGTGAATTGCTATTTGTAAAGCATTTTAGACTGTGCTAGAACACAGGAGGGAATCAAATGTTAGCTCTTACCATTGTGTACCATATTGTGTCATAGATCTTGATTAACGACCATCAATTTTCAGTAAATTTATCCTGTAGCTATATTTCAATATTCTTAAATCTTGTTTATTTAATTGGCGATTGTTATCTTCATTAGGCACTGCTAGCATGTAAAAGTAAGGTTTGTTCAGAGATTAACAGAGTAAAGAAACATATTTATATTTACATTTTTGCTCCACAGCCAAAAATTGAGTGTCCTTTAAAAAGAAAAGAGTTTCTGATGAGCTAAAGTTTCTGATAACACTCAAATAAATAAGCCCCAAGGCTGGGAGAAGAATTAGAGACTGCTAATTCTTCAATTGTTATGGACC
Source organism: Indri indri (assembly GCA_004363605.1). Classification (NCBI taxonomy): domain Eukaryota; kingdom Metazoa; phylum Chordata; class Mammalia; order Primates; family Indriidae; genus Indri; species Indri indri. The sequence continues at coordinate 25,486 of RJWJ010007462.1, forward strand.
CCGGTCCCCCACATATGCCCAATCAGAAAGAGAAAAGTGAGAAATATCATTACTCAGTGTGTGCTCTGCAGTAAAATGACATAGATGGGAATTGTTTTTCTTTCCAAAGATTTCAAATAAACACAACATTTTCTAATTGTCCAATGACAGGCTTTACTTTTCAATTTCTAAGCTGCAGTTCACTCCTGTGATATAAATAAATACACACATCCATACACATGTATACATACATAAATTTTTTTAAACTATTGTACAGTCAAATTAAATTGGCTGGAACTACTGAGTAACCCCACAAATTAATGAAGTAAACATTTGCCCCTGCTGGGATGTGGAAGACTTCCAGGACCCCCAAGCATACACCTGCAGAAACCGATGATTCACCTCTGAGTCACTCGGCAAACGTTAGCAAGGAGAAGCCAGGCGGGATACAGAGGATGCACTTGGCTGCCGGTTCTCTCCTGCTCTCCTAGAATAATGACACTAATGACACTTCCAAACAGCTCACCCAATCACAGAGCTGGAGATTACAAAACCCATGCGGCAGCTGATTTCCTAATAGGATGCATTAAACAGGACATTGCATGTTTTATGGGCTGGGGTTGATTAGACTATAAGACTTAAAATATGTAGCTAAAGTGGTTGAAAAATAGGCCTTGGAAGTTCAGATCAAAGCATTACAGGGGGGTGATTAGATAAATAAAAAGTTTAAGCCTAACTGAGCAAATAATTGCACATCCCCTGAAAAGCTCAGTTCACAGGGATTGATCAAATGTGAGTCACCCCAGGCACAGATGTCTTTCTAAGAATATTCCTTTTAATTTTTTAATGTACATCAAAAGAGAAAAAAATCTGGGTACTGACCAGCAAATACTGCTGTTTGTATAAGAAAAGCCTCTTTAAGATACTGACAAAAATACATATATCCCTCATTGTTTAAAAAGGATGGTTTTTTTTTTCCTTTCTCTTCCTTCTCAGTCTGTAGTAAAAGGTTTTTCCCTTTTTAACACAGACTAATAGAGCTCATCTAAGAAAATTCTAAAATATTTCTAGAGATTTGTCTTGTCCATTATTATATAGAAGTCAGATAAAGGTTTATGTTAAAAGCATGTACTGCTATTTTTCTAAAGAAAAATATGTCACTGGGAAAGATTTATCTTTGTCTAGTTAAAAAACAAAAAAGCATTTGCAAAGCTTATTTGTGCACTGGTATGTGCCAGACACAAGTTATCTCATTTAATCCTCACAACAATGCTTTAAGGTGGGTTTTCATATCCCCATTTTATATGTGAGGAAATTGAAGCACACTTATAGACGAAGTAACCTGTCCAAAGCTGAAAGGCTGGGAAATGGCAAAGCGGAGCGTGGTCCCAGGTCTAACGCTGGGCCTTTCCCACAAGAGCACTTCTGACAGTCCTTCTTTAGCGCCCACGGCTCTGCACGTGTACCTAGATTCCAGTCATTTCTGTGAGCTGATCTTGGCTGTTTCCTTGAGGCAGGGTCCCAGTATTATTTCTTATTTTAAAAATAAGCAATCTGAGGTAGAGATATATAATGGCTTTCCAAAAACCACATAATACAAGGCAGATAGGCAGGTCAACATGCACTCAGAGCCACTAGGTTTCAAGTTTGTGATTTGGTCTTCAGTTCTCTGTAGCTAGAGGGTGACCAGGGAAAATATTTGGGTAACTGGAGTTCTTGATGAGCTCTCGTTCATGTCTCAGAGTCAGCAATTTCTTTGGAAGCAACACACATCCCACACAATCCCAAAGAAATGGTGATCGGAATTAGGAAAGGAGAATGGAAAACTAATAGTAACATCAGTGCTTATCTGTGAATCAACACAAGTTTCAGTTTCAGGTCTGCCCAAAAGCTATGTTACACAGAATTATTGATCATATTTTTATACCTTAATCTATACCTCACTTATAACTAATACTCTTTTTGACCTTATTTACTCAAATATCTCTACAACGGGGTGTTGCTTTGTATTTCACTTCCCCCTCAGACAGCAAGAGGCAGGGAACAGGTTAGCAGAGAGAAACAACTATTCCCTCAGGGATTCAGATTAGTCTGGTCTGAATCCCAGCTGTGTGAATTTGAGAACACAGCTGAGCTCTCTGTGCCTCAGTTTTCTCACTGACAATAAACACCAGCTCATAGGGTACTTAGTCTGTTTGGGCTGCTATAACAAAATACCACAGGCTAGCTGGATAAAACAACAAAAATTTTTTTGTCACAGTTCTGGAGACTGGAAGTCCAAGATCAAGGTGCTGTCTACTTTTTGATCCCTAGTGAGTGCACTCTCCTCCCTGGCTTGCAGATGGCCATCTTCTTGCATTATCCCCACATGGTAGGGCCAGAGGGAGAGCAAGCTCTCTGGTCTCTTCTTATAAAAACACAAAGCTCATCATGAGGACCTCACGCTCGTGCCCTCAACTAAATCTAATTACCTCCCAAAGGTCCCACCTCCTAATGCCATCACACTGGGGGCTGGGGCTTCAACATATGAATTTTGGGGAGACACAGGCATTCAGTCCACAAAAGGCACTGTCTGTAAAGCAATTGCCAAGAACTCCATAAATGTTAGTCATCACTATTGTTACTCAGATACCAAAATTAAAGAAACAAATGATAATTGCAATAAAGTACATCTCTGTACCCATTTTGACCAATAGAGAGGGACGAATATTTATTGTACTAGATGCTAAAAGACACGAATAGGAATAAGGTAAATCTTCTTTCCTCAAAGAGCTCCCAGGCTCCTGTGCCCTTTGGAAGAATCTCCTGCAAAAAACACCTGTCCTTCTTGAGCACCACCCCCTGTTTTGCAGGGAAGGTGACTAGCTATGGAGAGACATCCCTGATGGACCTGGAACACATGTCCATTGCACAACTGTACAAGCCTTGGGACAGAAGTCACTACACAGGCATTCAAATCTCAGCTCTTGTAGTTACTATCTGTGCCTTTGGGCAAGTCACTTAACCTTGTGCAGTTTAGCTTTCTCCTCTGTGGAATAGGAATAACATTTTTTTTTACTTTAAAATATTAATGTTTTTATTATTATTGCATCAAAGAAATGATGCTTAGCTTGCACCTTTGGGTGGTGCCCAAGAAGGAGACAGCCGTGCGCGGCATTGGGGCTGCAGGGCACTTAAGATGAATTGGGGTAGCACTATTGTCATCATTATAATACATCATATATCATACACCATATATATTATGTCTAACAACTACAGCCCTAGTTTGCAGAGATATTATGAGAACTTAATGAAATATACGTAAAGTCAGCTAGCTGCAGTTATCACATACAAGTGCTCAATAAATGTTATTAAACCAAACAAACGAACCAAGCAGTCTCTCCTTGTCGGGAGTGTATGTGAGAAGAAAGGCTCTGTGCTATCAACACATTTATCTGTAACGATGGGCCGGAGCTCAATAAATAGCTGTAATGCGCTGAGGATGTAGCTACACGAAGTAAAAGCAAACTCACAAACAGAGTGGCTGAGTGCAGAGAACTCCTGTCATTGTCCTCAGGGACCCACTGGCTGTGGGTCTTTGCAAGATTCAGTGTTAACATTTAATATGCTTTAGCACCAAAGATGAAGCAGATAATAATGTGAAAAGGTTTTCCACAGCGCTACCTAGGTTTTCTCTGATTAGCTTAGAAATTACCCACATATTAAAACAAAACAAAACACCACAAGTCTAAAAAAAGGGTTGATTGCTTCTCCCCTAAAGCAGTTTTCCACATTCTCTTTATCTCATGGAAATGCAGAGTCAAGGGAAAGTTTTAAAAGTGATACATGCTCATTTTTTTTCTAAATTTATATTTAAACACCTCAATGAATATTAATGGAGAGAGTGAGCTGATATAGAACAGTGTTTTTCAAAGACCAGATAGTCAGAGTATCCTTCTCACAATCAATTGAGGTCTTTGTTAAAAATGTTGATTCCAGACCAGTTATCTTGACCTCTGGGGGTGGGTGCCTGGAATCCCCATGTTTAACAAGCTTCCCAGAGGACTCTAGCACACACACACACTGGAGAACCTCTGACGAATAGGGATAAAATTCTCCAGACTTTTACCAAGTTTGCATCTAGGACTATTTTAAGCTTATAGAAGTATTAGGGACTATCCAATGATTTAAAAAGAAAAAAGTACGTGTGTGTGTGTGTGTGTGTGTGTGTGTGTGGGTGTGGGTGTGTGTGTATTGCAGCTAGGTAGACCAAAGCGTACAATAACCACAACATAGTAGGGTCACAGAATCACTAATTACATCTCCGATGCATTAAAAAATGCCAAAACATAATCTTCAGTACTCAGAAAGGCCCACTGCATATCATCCAATGTTGTGTGCCCATCCCACTGGAAACCACCCTGGCCCCCACCATACAAAGTGAATCAAACACAGACCTTCTCTCCAGCTCAGTCCCATGATTCTTAAACAGTGCAGGCTCTCAGATCCCTGTGAGAGTCTCATGAAACTCTTAAGCTTTTACCCCTGAAAAATGTACATGTGCACAGACACTTGATTGTGAATATGATTTCAGGGGATGCATGAAGCCGTTACTTAATCCGTCGTCAAGAACAGGCACAGAGTATGAATTCGGGAGGCTCTACATTCTGGAAGCTTGGGGTATTCCCTTCCCACGTATGCTTCAAAATACAAGGTACATGTTTTAAACACATAAAAGTGAAGTGTTCTACATTAGAATTGCTTCTTTCAAGGTCTTCTAATTGCCCATTTCTGTCTTGTTTTTTTGTTTGTTTTTGTACCGATGTTTTTAGTAGTTTCTTTTGTTGAATGCCTCTGCTTTGCCAGAGCCTTAAGTGTGCATTTAATTTTCCTGTGGGCAATTCACCTTTAATCTAGAGGGAGGCACAGCTCGACACACACATTTATCACCATATAGAATGCTATGAGCTCTGAGAATGATCTGGGAGCACGGAGCAGAGGGCATGGGGAAGAAAGTGTCATCTCCACACAGTCATCCCACTGTAAGTTCTGAGACCAAATGGAATGTTCCATCAGTGGTGCTGAGGGGAGGAAATGACTCTCAGTTAACAGGTGGTGTCCTCACAGGGTGCCCTCAACCGTCCCTCCCAACTAACCAGGGAGAAGGGGCATATTTGATGCTGGTGTGGAGAGCAGAGAGGGGAGGCATTTGCATAGCATTAGATGCTCTGTCCTGTTTTCCACAAAAAAGATACCATTGAACACCTACCAACGTGAGGTTGGGAGCAGGCAGAGGAAGGGGAGGAAGGGAAAAGATTAATCAAGTGTGAAGAAATCCTGCTGCACACTAAAGGAACGGAAACGGAAGTGGATCAGGGAAGGGCAGAGAAAGTAGCCAAACTAGGAGGACTGTGTTGTGCAAATGACCCTGACGTTGCTAACAGAACAACAAGGCTCCCAGAGCAGAGATATCCAAGTGACCCGGGTCCCCATTCAGGAAAGATTTCCCTTCATATTCTTCAAGTTATTTACCTCATAAGACATTTGTTTTTAAGTCTCGCACACACATCGACCCATGTCTTCTCAGTCACCACCTCCTTTCACCCGAACATCCAGAGAAGAGTTGACTGTTTATTTATTTATGCTCCGTCTGTTTCCAAAATGGATTTGAGGTAGCGGAGCACACGCAGTAAGTCAAATTTCAATGTTAAAAATTTATCACAGCTAGAATTTTCCGTATCTGTAGCCAGACAATAGTTGATCATTAGAATGTTATGTTGGTGCTGCCAACACTGTTTATATTCAGGTGCTTCTTTCTGCTCACATAACAGAGAAAAAGATCTCTTGTCCTTAGCTCTGTGCTGGTTCCTTTTAAATATTTCAGGGCAGGGTATCAGGAACCGTATTTTCAGATGGAGAGTCAGCCCAGGCGTGTGAAGTTCGTAGCGATAATAACTACCACTTGAAGGGTGCCTGCCATTTTACAAACAACCACATTGAATTCTCACAACAACCTTTTAAGAAATTTATTGATAAAATGTCTTTATTTTATTTAGTCCACATTCTACAGATGAGGAAACTGAGAACCAAAAAGGGATTCATGACCTTGCCTGCTGTCACACGGTTAATAGGTGCAGGTTTCAAACACAGGCCTCACTGACTTCAAAGCCTTTGCGTTTTGTGTTAGACCAGCTTTTCCTTCCTGAAAACGGAGGAGTTGGCAAGAGGTGTGAAGCCTCAGAGGCAGCCCTCCACTGTCTGTGGGATCCGTACCCATGGCCCTAATGTAGAAATGGATGCTTGGCACAAAGCATGTCTCCTCGATTCTGCTATTAATCTGTCCCAAGGGTGATATTCATGTTGTCCACCTACATGAACGGGGTTTGTTTTAGCAATGCTCATGTAACACAAATATTAAATATCACCTTTCCCTACGGGAATCTTTCCTGTTTGAGACTGTTGGTTTGGGCCTGGATTCATGCATGTTGGCAGAACATTGCCATGAACAATTTAAGTGACTGTTTAGCAAAATGGTAAACACACTGTTTTCAAACACCAGTGTTTTCAGATACCACTGCAGAAGTAACATTATATAATTAAAGCCCTCATTTGCAATTTTTGTTTTTTATAAAGTACTTTGAATTTTTTTAGGGTGTAAAGGGAAAGGCTGGATCCAATTCGAAGGGAAATGGTGAGCTAACAGGATCCAATCAGGAATTAATTAGCCATGCATATGCCAGAGAGCCTGTGAGTATCCCTCAACTAATCCCTGCTTCTGTAACTTGTGTCTAGAGGAATACTGAGGCCAGGGTCAAAGTCAGCGATGCCACCAAGATTCGGAGACATGTATTCAGACCTGCATTAGCGATCAGCTTCTTTGCGGAATGTTCCTCTATGTCCAGATGAATCAATGTGGCTTTGTATTTTTTATCAGCCATTCTTTTATAGGTTAGTGACAGAGCAATGTTTCTTAAACTGTTTCTGAAAAATGAAAGAGATTTCCACACTCCTCCCTGATGCCCAATACAAATCTCTTGTTCATTAACTGTTTGGGGTCATCTTTATGTCAATAAAAATAGTGGCGTTTCCAACAAAAGATTTAGTTTTGTTCCCAGTCATAACCAACATCAACTCAAAGTCCACTCCCTGTGACTTGTGAGCCTGGATCAAAGACGCTCTTTTCAAAAACAGATCACCAAAGCCTGTAATACACACGTGGACAGAACCATAAACTTGAAGACAGGCAGGGCAGCTCATAGAGACAGGCACTCCACAAATGGTTTTGATGACAAGTAAGACTGATGGAGACATATTGACTGTCATTTTCTTATGCCACTTTCCATTTACTCTGTGGAAGAAACTTAATACAAAAATCAATATTTCTTACAGAAATCTAGAAAATGGAGATAAAAAAGAAAAACATGAAAATCACATGTATATAAAGTCCTAGTCTTTTAAAAAATATATAATATATATTTTATATAAAAGTAGATCATATTATAGGTGATAGTTTTTAATCCAGGTTTTTTTTTTCACTTTACGGAATATCATGAACATATTTCTATGCCATTAAAAAGTTCTTTTACAACATCACTTTTTTGTCTTTATAGTATTCCATTTTGTGTAATCATTTATTTTTAAGTAAAATACATTTTAAAAACCTAATTTTGCACTATAATATTTATAGCAGCACAATTCACAATTGCAAAGATGTGGAAACAACCCAAGTGCCCATCAATACATGAGTGGACTAATAAAATGTGGTATATGCATACTGTGGAGTTCTACTCAGCCACAAAAACAATGGTGATCTAGCACCTCTTATATTACCCTGGATAGAGCTGGAACCCATTCTACTAAGTGAAGTATCCCAAGAATGAAAAAGTAAGCACCACATGTACTCAGCATCAAATTGGTTTTAACTGATCAGCACTTAAGTGCACGTATGGTAGTAACATTCATCGGGTGTCGGGCAGATGGGAGGGGCAGGAGGGATGGGTATATACACACCTAATGGGTGCAGTGCGCACCATCTGGGGGATGGATACACTTGAAGCTCTGATCTGGGTGGTGCAAGGGCAATATATGTAACCTAAACATTTGTACCCCTATAATATGCTGAAATAAAAAAAAATTTAAAAAGCTTAATTTTAAAGGTATCACATGCTGAGTATTAAAACAAAATGCCACATAATAAGAAAGTAAAAAACAAACAAACTTGTAGTCAGTCCTATAACATAAGGTAGAATTTCTGCCTCAAAGATGTGTATATTTTTAAAGTTTATTTTTGTGTCAATAAATTACTCACAAAAGTTATATCAATTTATATTCCTAATAGTAATGCATGAGAGCATCTATTTTTTCATAACCTGAAAGACAGAGTATTATTGTTTTTTAATGTTTACTTATTGGAAAGGCTGAAAAAGGAGGGATATGATTTTATTTTTCATGTTTTTTATTCTCACTAAAGTTGATTATTCCTATAAATCTATTTATATTTCTCACTATAAGTCTCTCATTTCTATTTCTCACTATATATTGCTATTTGTTTTCATTGTCCAATTTTCAATGGGTTTATAAAAAGCCCCTTTGTAGGAAGGCTATCAATTATTTTTTCTGCCAACTACATTAAACATTTTTCTCAATTTGTTCTTTGTCTTTGAATTCTGTTTATTTGTTTGTTTGTTAAATTTTTAGTTTTAGATCCATAGAAGAGTTTTTAAAAAGTTCCCATATATCCTTCATCTGGTTTCTCCTGTTAACTTAAATAATCACAGTATAACTATGAAAATTAACATTGATATAATACTATTAATTAAACTATAGACTAATTAGATTTAGACAGTTTTTCCACTATTATATTTTTGTTCCAGAATCCAATACAGGATTGCATCCAACATTGCATTTTGATGTCATGTTGCTTTACTCTCCTCCAATTTGTGACAGTTTGAGTCTTTCCTTAATTTTCATGACCTTAACACTTTTGTAAAATGTGGCTCGGTTTGAACTTCTCCACTCTAAAGTTAGCATTTTTCTCTTCCCATACTCAATTGTTAGAAGGGAGTTCTTAAGTCCAACCCATACTCAAAGAGAAGGTGGGCTAATCTCCACCTATTAGAGGGAAGAATATAAAAAAATTTGTGGAGTTATGTTAAAGCCATCACATGAATTAATAAATATTTGGAGGTAAAGATAATTTGAGGCCATATAAATATCCCATATCTCGTTAAAGATTCACCTACTAATTTTAGCATTCATTCCTGGATCTTGCTTGGAACAACTATCACTATGGATTTCTAAAAGTGATTTTCTACTTTCTTCATTGCTTCTATGTTTATTATTTGGAATCCTTCTGTAAGAAACATATCCTTTCTCCCCCAGAAATATGTTTGACTTCAGTGGCTAAACAATGTCACCAAAGGCCTAATTTCTTTATCTGCTTCGCTTTTTGTGCTATCAGTTTTACTTGATGGCAAGAAGACTCTCAGAGTATAGTAGTTTCCTTATTGCTGCTATGACAAATTACTATTAATAGAAATTGGATGGTTGAAAACAACACAACCATATTATCTTACATTTCTGGAAGTCAAAAGTCTGCAATGGGTTTCACTGGGCTCACATCGAGGTGTCAGAAGGGCTGCATTCCTTCTGGAGGCTCTAGAGCAGAATCTGCCACCTTTCCTTTTCCAGCTTCTAGAGGCCGCCATGTTCCTTGGCTCATGGTCCTCTCCCTCCCTCTTCAACGTTAGCAGTGTCCGGGCAGCCAAGACTCTCTCAGGTTGCAATCTATCTGGTTCTCTCTCTTCTGCCTCCCTTTTCACTTACAAGGACCTTTGTGATTATGTTGAGCCCACATGGATAATGCAGGATATTCTATCCATCTCAAGGTTAGCTGATCAGCAAACTTAATTGCATCTACAACCTTAATTCCCTTTTGTCATGTGTTTTGTCATGTAGAGAGATAGAGATATGAGAGAGAGACAATAAGAGAGAGAGAGAGAACTTTTCTACCAATGGGTGCAACATAACAGAATTGGCTTTTGTGCAGGACCTGAATGTACAGCACTGGGCCCTCTTTATTCTGGGGGCCAAATGAGTGTAGTCCTGAGACATTATTAAGAATGACCATTTGGGACCTGGGATCTTTGGGTAAATAACCTTGAGCCAAAATTTAAGCTGCTATAATAACATCAATCTTTATATTTAAGGCCTATAGGCTTCAATTAATTCAAGGACGAAAGAAATAAAGTGTCATTCCAAACTGATCATTAAAAACAGATTTTTGAGGGCAGAGCTTACTAATTCACACACTCATTCTTGATTGAAGCCATTTGAAAGATCTCTCGAACCTGAAGGGAGGGCTTCAGAAACTGGCCTTCTCCAGTGTTAGTTATTTTGATCTTGTTGGAAGCTTTACACCCTCACTCTCCTTTGGACTAGGAACTCCCCCTTTCTCCTCTGCTGGGTTTGGTAAGCAGTGCTAGGTAATAGTGATTTTGTTTTTCTTTTCTATTGTGAGCCTGTATTCTCTGTGTAAAGGCCCACTTAGTCCACCTTCCTACTACCCCTCCTGCCAGGGGCTCCTCCGCCACTTTGCTGCACAGGGAACTAGAGGGCAATGTTTTTATTCCAAAAGACAATGCAAAATAACGAAGTTGGGCTCACCTTTTCTATTGCTTATAGCCCCCTCGAGTGGCATGGCTTTTTCAATATTTGGTAAGAACAAGTCTTTGGAGCCATCTACTCCTGATTTCAAATCCTGTTTCTGTTTTTTAACAACCATATGCTTTTTGGGAAATGAAATCCTTTGGAGCTCTGTTTTCACCTATTCACGGGTTAGAGTGGTCATCATCTTTGCCATGAAGGCCAGTTATCAGCAGCAGCTTGTGGTCATTTTTATTCTCTTATTCATTGAGCACCTACTATGTGCTAGGTATTTACTTGGTGTGAAGAACACAAAGGTGAACACAATCAGCATGGTACATGTCTTCATGTTGCTTCCAGTCTAGAGGGGAAGATGTATTACAAAGCTACGGACAGTGTAGTAAACATAATGCAACCGTAAGTTGAATAAAGGGTGATAGATAAGGGTGTAAGAAGAGAATCAAATGTCCTTGTAATTCTACCAGGATTTGTTGCAGTTTTAAGTGCACATGTTTGCTCTACTGGGTGATAAGTTCTTTGAGAGCAAGGACTGAGCCCTGTTCATTTTCATAAACTTCTCTGCCACACAAAGCGAGGGCTTAATAAAAATCTAGTACATTCAGGTCTTCATGGTGGACACTTCAAATGCTATTGCTAACTGAAATAGCCTCAGTTTATCGTCACAGAGGGACTAGACCTTGGGCAGTCACTGCCCCTCTGTTAATCTTAGTACCCTTAGTATCTTGTTCAGAGTCAGGTGCGTAGCAGCTATGCAAGGCATTACTGTCAAATAAATGAATGAACAAACCTGGAATGTAAAAGTACCTCTGTCCATCACTAAAATTCTCATTTAAATTAAAGAGAAAACATTCTTTGTGAACGTCTGTGCTAACAAACACTTAAAACTCATCAGGAGTAAACATAATCTTATCCTAATATGTTTTAAATATGCCCTGCATGAACAAGGTGTGAGATTTACAATCTCATTTGCTCTGTCTATGTAAAAAGCTTCTTATTTAGCTTCAAAGTCTTTAACTTCACAGCAAAATTTCATTATGTCCCAGTTGAGTTCTGTTTAATGGAATTAAATTTCACCCCTTCTAATTATCTTTTGGAACAGACAATCTTTACAGAATAATTAGTAATAGAAGAACATAATGGATCATTGTCTTTATTACTGCAAAGAAATCCTAGATGCTGCTCTAAATCTTAAAAAAAGATCTCATGAAATATAAAATGTATTGAATCCTTCCTCTTAAATTATGTAACATTTAAACTTTGTCAACATAGCTTAAAGATGATGGGAGGTAATTATTTTCTTCCTTCATTTTAAATTATTTTATGAAACTACTTTGATATCCCATTCAAATTAATTATGCTTACATTTCAAGATTTTCTTTGTAGAATATTTTATTATCAAATGCAATTTAAATACATATTTTTTTCACTCATTTTGGGCTTCATTTTGCTTCCCTGGACATTTTTTTTTCTTGGACTCTGACCTAAATTTATTAAATTACACATATAGAATATAAGAAGGGATAAAAATATAGCTATATAAAAAAAAGCCTAATTAAAAATGATTTCACTTACTCATCTGAAAAAACATGGTGCCACTGGAAAAATTTTATAAAACATACCTCAGTGAAAAAGAAATACCTAAACATGACTGATTTATTTTTTTAAAAAAAAAGCACCAACAGATGAAAAAGAAGTTGTTTTTTTCCTTTCTACACATTCAAGCAATTAAAACACCTTTAAAAACAGAAGATGGAAAATGTACTTGAAAAATGAGTAAGGTCCTTCTTGGACTTCTAGTCTTTATAGTTTAATTTGTTGAGAATTTAAAATTACAGTAATTGCCCTTAAATAACTGACATTATTTGACACTACAACAACAGAGGAGTGGAAATGAATGACAAACACACAAAAGACTTTTGTTATCTTTGTTTGTCTGCCTGAATAAATCTCAACAAGTATTTCAAAGATTTAAATTTATAGCATACTTAATCGCCATTAGATGGCCAATCCTATTGGCTCTCAGCTAAGTTTCACTGACACTCAAGATTTTTAGTATCAACTTCTTTAGCGTATCTAGTTAATCTCAAGAGCTATCTTTAAACTAAATTATTACCTCCAAATTAAACATTTTGATAAAATACAGGCATACCTCAGAGATATTGCTGGTTTGGTTCCAGACTATCGCAATAAAACAAATAATGCAATAAAGCAAGTTATACAAATTTTTTGATTTCCCAGTACATATAAAAGTTATGTTTACACTATACTGTAGTCTATTAAGTGTGCAATAGCATCATGTCTCAAAAATCTACATAACCTTGATTAAAAAATACTTTATTGCTTAAACAATGCTAACAATCATCTGAGTCTTCAGTGAATCGTGATCTCTTTGTGGGTGGGGGTTCTTGCCTTGATATTGATGGCTGCTGAGTGATCAGAGCTGTGGTCCCGGAAGGTTAGGGTGGCTGTGGCTATTTCTTACAATAAGACAACAACTAAGTTTGCCAAATTAACTCTTCCTTTCATGAAAGATTCCTCCATAGCATGTGATGCTATTTGACGGTATTTTACCCACAGTAAAACTTCTTTCAAAATTAGAGTCAATCCTCTCATACCCTGCCACTGCTTTATCAGCTAAGTTTAGGTAATATTCTAAATCCTTTGCTGTCATTTCAACGATGTTCACAGCATCTTCACCAGGAGCAGATTCCATTTCAACAAACCACTTTCTTTGTTCATTTATAAGAAGCAACTCCTCATGTGTTAAAGCTTTGTCATGAGGTTGCAGCAATTCAGTCACATCTTCAGGCTCCACTTCTAATTCTAGTTCTCTTGCTATTTTCACCACATCGGCAGTAACTTCCTACATTGAAGTCTTGAACTCCTCAAAATCATCCATGAGATTGGAATCAGCTTCCTCCAAACTTCTGTTAATGTTGATATTTCAGCCTTCTCCCATGAATCATGAGTGTTCTTAATGGCATCTAGAATGATGAGTCCTTTCCAGAAGATTTTCAATTTATTTTGCCCAGATCCCTCAGAAGAATCATTATCTATGGCAGCCATAGCTTTATAAGATGTATTTCTTAAATAATTGACTTGAAGGTAGAAATTACTTTTTGATCCGTGGGCTGCAGAATGGATGTTGTTTTAGCAGGCATGAATATCTCCTTGTACACTTCCTTCAGAGCTCTCAGGTTACCAGGTACGTTGTCAATAAACATATTTTGAAAGGAATCTTTTTTCCTGAGAAGTAGGTCTCAACAGTGGGATTAAAATATCCGGTAAATCATGTTGTAAACAGACATGCTGTCATCCAGGCTCTGTTCCTCTATTTATAGAGCCCAGGCAGAGTAGATTTAGCGTAATTCTTAAGGGCCCTAAGATTTCTGGAATGGTAAATGAGCATTGACTTCAACTTAAAGTCACAGTTTTAACCTCTAATAAGAAAATCAGCCTGTGCTTTGAAGCTTTGAAGCCAGGCATTAACTCGTCCTCTCTAGCTGTAAAAATCCTAGATGGCACCTTCTTCCAATAGAATACTATTCCACCTACCCTGAAAATCTGTTGTTTAGTGTAGCATCTTCATCAGTTATCTCAACTAGATCTTCTGGAGAACTCGCTGTGGCTTCCACGTTAGCACTTGCTGTGTCATCTTGTAGTTTTATGTTACAGAGACAGGTTCTTAAACCTCATAAACCAATCTCTGCTGGCTTCAAACTTTTCTTCTGTAGCTTCCTCACTTCTCTCAGCCTTCATAGAATTCAGAAGTGTAGCAGGGAGGGGGGATAAAGTGGGGATGGTAAATGGGTGCAAAAATATAGTTAGATAGGTAGAATGAATAATATTTGATAGCACAACAAATCAACAATGTAATCAACTATATGACCATAATCAACTATGACTATAATCTATAATAAGTTAGGGTATACTTTAAAATAACTAAAAGAGTGGAATTGGAAGGTTTCTAACACAAAGGAATGATAAATCCTTGAGGTGATGGATACCCCAATTATCCTGATTTGATTAATTCACCTTGTATCAAAACATCATATGTGCCTTACAAATATATACAACTATTGTGCATCCACAATAATTTTTTTAAAGGGCCTTGCTCTGGACTAGGCTTTGGATTAAGGGAATGTTGTGGCTCATTCGATTTTCTATCCAGACCACTTGAACTTGCTCCATAAAGGCAATAAGGCTGTTTCACTTTCTTATCATTCATGTATTCACTGGAGTAGCACTTTTAATTTCCTTGAAGAACTTTTGCTTTGCATTCACAACTTGACTGTTTGGTACAAGAAGCCTAGTTTTCAGCCTATCTTGGCTCTCAACATGCATTCCTCTCTAAACTTAATCATTTCTAGCTTTTCATTTTAAGTGCGAGATATGCAACTCTTTCCTTTTCTTGAACACTTAGAGGCTGCTGTAGAGTTACTAATCGACCTGATTTCAATATTGTTGTGTCTCTTGGAATAGGCAGGCCTGAGGAGAGGGAAAGAGATGGGGGAACAGTCAGAACACACACATTTATTGATTAATTTGGCTATCTTATATGGGTGCAATTTGGGATCCCCGAAACAATGACAAGAGTAACATCAAAGATCACTGATCACAGATCACCATAACAAATATCATAATAATGAAAAAATTTGAAATTTTTTGAGAATTACCAAAACGTGACACAGAGACATGAAGTGAGCATGTGCTGTTGAAAAAAATGGTGCTGATAGACCTGCTTAATGTAGGATTGCAAAAACACTTTAATTTGTAAAACACACAATATCTGCTAAGTGCGATAAAGTGAAGTGCAATAAAATTAGGTATGACAGTATATGGAATTAAATAGTGTAAACTGGAGTTAAGTAGAGCCCCTTCTTTTTACTCCCCCTATACTGAGGAGTGGATTGGTGGGGGAAGGTGTCGAAATGGCGATTTGAAAAATATAACTGACTGTCCACCCTCCATATAAGATGGTAAGTTGGTTAATAGTTGGTTTAATGATTTCTTTCTTAGTAAATCAAGTGCATTTAAGAAATCAATACCCAAAAACATTTATTGTGACTTAAATGACAAGCAGGGGTCATCTAAAGACAAGCAGGTCTGCCATATAATTTAGAATTCCTGCAAAGAATTTAGAATCCAAATGACATCAGAGGAAGATAGTTTTACTTTTTCTTCTTTATTTTAATTTAAATATTTAGTCCTCATCTTTCCTCACTTTGAAATAAAACATAATCTACAAATAAGCATAAAATAAGAGTTTCTTCTTAAAAGTCCCATTTTATATCCTAGTGAAAATAAACACCTAAAGCAATCAAATTGCAAAAATCCCTTAATTGGAAGCACATTTTATATTTAAAAAAATATTTCTCTCTACATTTACTTAACATTTACCTGGCTTGCAAATTCAGCTCCCTTTTGTGTTTTAATTTTGGTATCAAGTTCCATCCATACCGAACAAAAAAAGGCACAACTCATTCTATGTGCCTTATAATACAGTGACTTTCCGATTGGTAGCAAAATAAGGAAATACAATAGATAACATAAAGAAGAGTCTTTTGACTCTTACAAGTACTAATAAAATAGAAAATATGGCTTTCTATTAGGTGAAGTCATGAGAATGAATAGGGCACGGGGGCTTTAAGCTCAGTAGTGGATGATCCACTTCAGAGGAAAGAGCCTCTGTTTTTCTTTTTAGATGTGTTCCTCTTTGCCCAATATTAAGGTCCATTATCTTAATAAATGAAAAGATCCTAGTTTATTTATCAGAAAACAAATTTATTGTTTATACTGCTTGAGTATTTCTATAGAGACTAAGTACACAACATTATGAAGACTCAATTTTTCCTTTAGTCCTCTGATAGCACCTTTATGAAGTCAATGAAAGCATATCCTGCTTATCATCCTTCTAAGGACTTTTCCCCTGAAGCTGTTTGTTCCATACCAGCTATTTACACTAATTGCCTAATTAACCAGCAAAAACTCTGATTCATTCCTTTGGCCAAATAAGGGAATTTCCTTCTTTCATCCTCATGTGGTGTAGGTGAAATGCTCCACAGCTTTAGATATTGTCATTGCAATAGTACTTCTTCCTTTCCTCTTTTTCCAAATGATAAGACCTGGGAACATCTTGTATATGATGGCTGATGAAGATTTCACCCAATTTCATAGGAAACAAGTCTATTTTCAGATCTTAAGACTTCCAATAACTTCTAAATGTGAAATCGCTGAAATTCTTTAACTATTGCCAGTTGCGCTATTGAAACTCCATCCTTTGAGCTGAGAATGTTCTGAAAATCTTGATTACACATGCTGAATTCAAAGTTATGGGAATTGTCTCCTCTCCAACACTAGGAAATTTCACTTTGACCCATAGTTACTCTAATATTTGAGCCAGCGTTAAAGAGAGGCAATTGACTATTGACGTAAAGTAGAAATGATTTTGGCAACTTGAGGGTGAAATATTAATTGACCTATCAGTTCCCAATATCCAGTTATTTAATCTCAGTCTTACACCAATGACAAGCACGGTCTGATGTCTTCACCCAACTTTCAGAAAGGAGACATTGATCCTGGTTACTAGTCCTTCCTGTGAATGTTACTGCTCCTAAGCTGATGGGATCAGCAAACTTCATAAAGCCTACAGAGGGATTGATGCTTTTCCAAGAGTTATTTAAGAAAACAAGAGAAGCAAATGTTCCTAGTCTTTGGGGTAGATGGGAAAAACAGGGAGAATTTTAAGAAATGCAGCAGCGGATTATTCCCTTGTTGATTCTATTTCAACAGGAAAGGAGATCATTGTTTTTCTCTTTAAAGATTTGTTTGAGGTAAATCCATGTTTAAAATGGGGCTTAATAAAAGGGGAGAGATATCGGTCATGTGAGTAGCAAACAGACACATCATCTGAGGAATTACAAATTGATCAGTGACATGTCAAACTAATCTAGCATTTAAATTTAGACTTGCTATGGGCAATTACTTGGTTATAGTTATAACAGATAATCTTAATTTTAATATTAGTGTTTGAAAATGTGTAATAGTGATAGAATAGATTGACCACTTTCATTCAAGTAGTCTCTAGTAGCAACATTTGGAAAATGATGTGAAAATGGACAGTTTTGTTGCATGTTTACTTATAAACTCTCTATTCATTTGTATTCTATTCAATGCAAGTTACATAGTTTGGATCCCTTTTTTAGTGACATCTTGACTCTGGGTTGAGATTATTTGGGAGATAACTTTTTAACCAACTTATAGCAGGTATTAGTGAGTTCATTTTGTGCTTATCAGACTTACAAGGAAGAAAATACACTTCCTTCTATAGTTCCTGGTCAAAAGATTGATCTATAGTCATTAATTATCTTCATGTCATAAATTCTTAAGGCAAAACCAGAAACATTTACTCACAGTTTGCTTGATATCAGAGCTTAAGTAAGTTCATTATTCCTTTCTGGTTTACGACTTTTTTTTAAGTCCTCAAATGGAAGAAAGAAGCAATTAGTACTTATTTTTTTGGAGTGTGCAATACTAGATGAGTGATATGTCATGACTTTTACACATTTATGTTTAGAATAGAAAGATGCTCATTTGTAATAATTTTAGTTAAAAGAATAGCAACAGAATGTTATGTTTGGAGACACATTTTAATTTTTTCCAAACCTCATGTCCCCCACTGCGCCAAATAAATTACATTGTTAGAGCAATACATTAAGAAACACAACATATCTTTTGTTACCGAAAACATTTAACAGTCAAGTTGAATTTCATAAAATATTTTATAACAAGAGTTGGGAGGAAAAGCACAAAGAGACACACACAAATGGAATTTAAATGTAATGAATATTCTGTTGTTGCTTGCAAGGGGAATAAACATTTTCATATTTCTTTCCTCTTTTTAAGCATACCTAGTAACTGTGTAGCTTTTCCCTTTGCATTTCTATTTGATTCCTTAGTTAATTAATTAATATCTTTACTTAGGTAGAAGACCACACAAACATCCTAGCATTTTGCTAAGTTGCACACAGCAGTGTTAGAGGGAAATAGTAATTGATCAGCGGCCCCCAGATATCTGGCTGTTGATCTCAGTCATACACAGAGATTCTCAGTCATACCCAGGAAACAAAAGGTCCAGAACAGTAGGGCTTTCTTTTGAAAGTAGCTGTGTGCTGGCTATTAAATGTTAAGGCTAGTTCTATGTAAGGAAATAGTTATATTTGCTCCTCCAAGAAAACCCCTTGTATTTGCAGTACTTCTACACTGAGAAAAGCATTCTGGTGCTTTCTGAGATAATCATATGCTTCTCAGGGTTTTGTTATGATTTTCTATTAAACCAATCTATATATCATGTTAGCAGAGATGTCTCAGATGTGATCAACTTTGTGGTGATACCCAATAATATCTAAAGCCTTTTTAATGCCTTGCTGTAATCATGGGGATGGGAAGTACCATTTACTGAAGACCTGCTATATGACAGGCACTGCATATATAGATACTGCAAATACATTACATGAACTATCACACCACAACAAACTCATGAGCTAGATATCATTATTATACTTCCCATTTTGTAGATAAACGGAGACTCAGAGATAGTAACTGGCCAAAATTGTTTGAATTAAGACATTACATAAATCTGATTAACTTGCCAACCAATGTCTAAAAATGAAAGCCTCTGTTGGGTGGAAAAACTCTGAGAAACATTTCCTTTCAGGACAGTTCGACAAACTACTGTAACTGGAGAAATTTCCCATTTGAATAAGTCACTTGTTTAAAACATGTTAGCTTGCTTAAAGCACTAATAGAGTGGCTGCCCAGTGTTTTCAGCTGCTACACCAGATGATTGGAAGTTTACTCACCACTTACTGTGTATGTCAGTCTATTTTTCTCCCACTGCAGAGTTTTTATTTTGATGCTTCTCTAAAACTGTATTTCAGAGTGTGAGCAGGATAAAAATATAGAAATGCAAAGATACAATGGTGTTTTAAGAAACTCTATTTGTTGAAATGTCAAGAGTTTTTTTCCTGGATAGCAAATACAGCATGTTTTGTTAAGTCTTCAAGAAATATTCAAGCAGTGGATTATTTATACATTAAGACTCGTTCTACACAAGCATATATTTCTTACTTGATTCACCAATCAATAAAGAAAAACCTTTGTCTCCACATAGACAAAAGTCTTGTGGTATGCAATTCAGTATAGTCATTATTCTTCTCAGACTTCATTTTTCTCCTCCTGTTAAACCAAAGTGCAAACAGGATTGGAGGAAATGTCATAGTCCAAACAAACACATAACATAATTTGGCAATGCAAACAAACTGCTATTAAAAATGGCACCATAAAAAATATCGAAACTCCTGGAGGCAGATAAAACCTCAGAGTGGGTTTAGTCAGGCAGACTACTCAAATATTTTTGTCACAGTTTTAATAATTTTACTTATTTTTGTCTGCCGACAAGACTTTCCTGGACCTTAAAGAGTCTTTAGTATTATTACTATTATTATTTAATCTAATTGACACATGTTATATTTTGAAAGAACAATAATGAGATGGACAAGTTGGTCTATGACTTTTGGAGAAAGTTATTAATAAGTTATTTGAAGCTAACAGACTGGAAAAATAATTTGAGGCACATATAAGTGACAAAATGTCTTTAATTTGAAGACTATTTATAGCAGATGTTTGGGAGTTGAGAACCCACAGAACTGATCACTGATGCTATTGAGTCCAAATGCAATGGTAATAAATAATTCCTCAGACAGTTCTCATAATGATACTAGCTCACTTTTACTGAGGGCTTACTTTGCAGAAAACACTGTTCTAAGCACTTACATTTATTATCTCATTATAATTCACAACCTCTATGAGGAGGTACTATCATTAACCCACTTTACAGATGGTGAAAATGAGGCTTAAAGAGATCAGGTCTACACAGTAAGTTGTTAAGCTGAGATTTAAACCCAGATCTGTTTGACCCCAAAACTTGTGGATCTTAACCAACCATACAACCTTGCCTCCTACACTCTGAATTCTAAAACAGTCAAACTGAAAGCAACCTCTGAAAGAGGAGCTGCAGTCCAGCTCCTTTCTCTTACAGATGAGGAAACTGAGGTTTTAAAAAGTAACTATGTCTTACCTATCATCCTGCAACAGATTAGTGACTGAGCAGGTCTAAAACTCAGGTCTTTTGCCTTCAGTTCCAGACAGAATGCCATTCTATCATTTAATGAAATTTGCATGACCCAGGAGACCAGAAGACTAGCTTTGCAGTTTAACACACACACCAGATAAAATACCAAAGTGCTAAATTCAGGTTGCTTCTGTGTTTTCTAACTTGCAGCTGCTTCTTTGCAGGATCATACAACACATGATGCGACAGGGACTTAAAGCCACACATAAAACATATTAAATGTAGTCAGCAGTGATGAGATTTGGTACCAAATAAGAAGCTTTAATTAATTTTAAATGGTGCTTTTCATAGTGTCAAAAGCTCAGTCCACTGAAGTGGAAAAGGGGGTTGGAATGGCCAGATCCTAGCAACCCGGCTAATCTGGGCCCTTCTGAGCAAGCTCATTTGGAATTCTTACATCAGTGCATCGGCACGCCGAGGTGGGGCTCATGGGGACAAACAAAATAGCAACCCCGACTCTGCCACTACTCAGAATCCCGCATCCCAGGGAGGCCTGAGAGCTCAGCTGTATTAAGGGGCCATTGGAGTTTCCCTGTTATTTGTCTACTTTTCGAGGATTAGAACTTCCGCTGGGCTGTGTTCATCTGTGCTGAGAATTTAAACTCAGTGCATGCAACAACAGGAGCAGTGAGATCTGCTAGAAATGTTCAAAAAGAAGTCTGTTTTGACTTTTAAAAGCTTTTAGATGCACAAAGAGCAATAAATTGAAGGGTTTCCGATTTCTTCTGGGAGTCTACATTGGGTAATGGTTTCTTTTTCTATTTCTTCTCCCCCCACCCGATGAGCCTTTGTTTTTAAAGCTGTAATCATATGGACATTCACCATGTAGATCAATTTAAGTAATATAATTTTAGAAAGGCTGAGATACTCATGCGTTTCTTATATACACACACGCGCGTGCGTGCGCACAGAAACCTTTTTTTCCCTCTCCATGACATATAAATAGAAACTATCATTAAGGTCCTTCTTCCTAGAGAGCACAGACCATGTAGTAAGACCCAAATAGTAAGGACTATTTGAGGTTTTCTATGTGACCCAGTTCCCTGGTT
The DNA here is from genome assembly GCA_004363605.1 of Indri indri. Lineage (NCBI taxonomy): Eukaryota > Metazoa > Chordata > Mammalia > Primates > Indriidae > Indri > Indri indri. The sequence continues at coordinate 47,350 of RJWJ010007462.1, forward strand.
TTACAGCTGAGGAAACTGAGGCTTAATGTGCCATGGCAAGAATGAGGACATAACTCCTGATTTCTCCATTTCCTTGTTCCTTTCTTTATTACCCAGCTCATCATTTACAGGTATTGTTTATAAGAGTAACTTGGGAATGTGACCTATTTAATATTTTTAATGTAGGAACCATGTTATGCATACGTATTGAGGATAATAATAATAATCATGATTAGCTCTTAAATGAAGCATTTATTTGGGTCAACTATTATGGGTCAAAGATTTTTTATTTCTCCCTACTACTTTATCTTACATAAATGCACACCTTGTCACCATGAATATAACAAACAAGGACAGACCCGCAGCCTAGGTGATTTGCTATTAGCGGTAGGAATGTGCGCAAAACAGTTTAGGCAAGCATCCAAAAGCACATATCTATCCAGTGAAAAGGAACTAGAAATGATCAGGTTTCCATCACAGGATTTTTAGAAACTTGATACTGACAAGATTGAAAATATTTTAGGGAGATCTTTTTTAAAGTATTCCTGGTTTTTTAAAATTTTTAGTCCACATTAAATTACAGTGAGGAAGAAAAGGGGAGGACAAATAGAATAACAATTGTACTTTGCATTAAATTGAGGAAAGACCAGAGCATTAATTTTCTAGTATTAATTTTTAACATTTATTAATGAAAAGTCACTGAAACTCAGGTAAACTCCTTATTAATAGTTTTAATCTTTTCTTTCCAAGGTGTGGGCAGGTAAGATATTTGATAAATCCTCCAAATATTTAAGTTGTTTAAGTCATTCCATTAACTCTGCATTGAGTATCCAGATAGATTTTTTTTCCTCCTGCAAACAATTGAATTTTATTTTCCCTTTTCCTCCCTAAACACGGCTTAAATATGGGATGCTGGCATTAGTGTGGTTATACTGAATTTTTAAAAGTATCTTCTTAGTCTCATCTACCAATCATTTCATTCAGAAGAATAAAGTAAAATTGAAGGGAGCCCTACTTGTTTTATGAGTAGCTTTTACCATAGGAATATTTTATACAGTACTCACTCAATATCTACTGAGTTTATATACACATAATGGAATTTTCAAAAACCAGAATGTACTTGGCATATATGAAGTAAAAGAACTACCAAATATTAGAATAACCGAGTCAATAGAATTTATAAATAGATATCTGCTTTGCCCATCTGTACAGTTAAAATGCAAATAATATATTAATTAAAACTTTGAACAGACAGAAAAATGAAGCTTAAATGCTAATATGAAAACATTCTTTCTTTGCATGTAGCAATGTACAATATGAAACTATCTCCCTCAACCACTTAATAACTAAGTAAGTATTAAAGTAGCAGGTAATAGATCTTGTAAATACAGCAAATGGAGGGAGGTGTGGGGTGAGTGTGGGGAGAAATCCAAAAAGGGTTCCTGGAAAAGCAGTAACTTTGTACACACTTTTAATCATTGCTGAGAAAAGAGGAGAGAACTTTTGTTAGCCTTATATAAGTTCAACAACAAGAGAGTAAAGGTTAAGAATCCTAGTTTCAGTTCTAGTGTGGAATTAGAAGTCCATTCTCTCATCAATACACAGGGGATTTGCACATGAGAATAGGAGTTACATGAGCAAATCCTTCAGGGATCTGTGAGAAAATAAACTCTAACAAGAACATTTGAACTACCTTCATAATAGACTGATCGTCATAAAAGATATGAATATGGAAATGTTAATATTTCAAGAAAAATTTACGAATACATGTCTAATGTATAGACATACATTTATATGCATATATAAAACACATATGTATATATTTGAAATCTCTACATGTCTAGGTGATTATGCACTCACTTTAGTCAGTAAAATTGCTCATTAAGTGCTCCTACTGTTTTTTGTGTGGGGGCTGTTTTGAGGACATGATTATAGCATTTAAAATTTAATTTCAACAATGGAAATAATACTATGGAAAAACTCAAGTGCACTTCATGTAAATTTTCTTTTACTTTCTTTCTTTCTTTTCTATTTTTTAGTAGCCTCAACCATAGAACATACAAAAATATGTTCATTACATTGTTTTTCTTAGTTGAGCCTTTTCGACAATAGATAAAGCATCTCTATTTTCCCTTAAAAACCAGCAAATTTTCCCTTTTACTTTGCCAACAACAGTGTGGATTTTCACAAGCAAATTTTAGCATAAAATGTTTCCTCATCGTGAGAAAAGTAGTATAATTCTTATACGAACATGTATTATAATATTAAAGCCTACAAGCAAGGCTAGTGTTTATTAGATTATTTCAGTCCTTCATAATCTGTTTGCTTACTCCTATCGCAACTTGTTGATAACAGGAAGTCTTTTGTGAGAAACGACATGAAAAACAATAAAAAGCATCAGATTTAATAAAGTATCTAAGGAAAGTCTTAAAATGACACCCACACTCCGAAGGGAAAGCCAAATTTGCTTTTTCTGAGGGGAATTTGTGTTCGTCAGGAAGGGTTCCTGGAGGCTTTGTTTTGAGGCCTTGATGTGTGACCAGCGCGCTACGGGCCGCCCTTCACCCTTGCCCTCCTTCCACCACGCTCTGCCCACCCATACTGACGCCGCAGGGGGAAGGGTTTCAGAGCAGAAAGAATCAAAAGCTGAGGGACGGGGGAAAAAAAGTGCTTTTCAGGGTCTGATGTGTGGGAATCAAATGAGAGGCCTAGCTCAAATCCGGTCGCCAGGCAACCAAAGTGATATGCTGAGGGAATATCATTAAAGTTGGAAAGTAAGCAGTCTCTCTGAATTAGTAAACCAACCGCAGGATCCACGATGCACCCGAACTCCACCGGAGCCGGAGCGCGATTTCTCCGAGGAGGACAAGCGGGGGCTTTGCTGAGTTAAAGGAGGAGAGCAGAGGGAGAGGGAGAGAGAGAACGCAGCTGATTTGTAGAGTTTTTTCATAAAAAAAAGACAATGGCTGTCCAGACATGGAGTTGGTGGTGAAATATGGTAACTGCCACGGCTGCAGCTGGCTCTCTGACACAAGATTAATAAGTTGCCGTTTCCTAGCCGACCAGAACCGAGTGGGAACTATCCAGCATTTTATCTTGAATTGTGGGTAGCAGCCTTACTGCAAGCTGGCCTAGTTTACTGCTCTGTTTTTTCCACATCTCCCAAAGTGCAGCAAACATCTGTGACTCTAATGAGGTCATCATTGAGGGTGTCCAGCAAGCCAGGCCCTGAGAACTGACCTCACCTCTGCCTGAACATAAAGTACAAGTGCTGTGGGGAAGCAGGACAAATTAAATGGGGAGCTGGCACTTGGCTGTGAGTTAAGCTCTTAAGAAACTTTTTGCTGTGATTAAAAAAGAGAGGGAGAGAGAGAGAGAGGAGATTGAGGTTCAGAAATGACAGTACAACAAAGCGGTAGCAAGCCTACAGAATTACATTTAGGCCTCACTGATGAATATTATCACTGACATGAACAAGCAAAGCTTATCTGGGCCTTCCTTCTTGAAAGGCTGAATAAAATTGAATTGCCAACTT